>LFZO01000150.1:41263-109620 GCA_001578225.1 Pseudocercospora musae | reverse complement strand
TCTTCCCCAAATGATTATCTGTGGGGGGGGGGTCGCATCAACCAACCCCGTAGGTTCTAGCAAAAAAAAAATACTACAAATTATCCGTTGTAACACCCGTGAAAAAAACTAGAAAAGATTTCAGCTCCCTATTACCTTGTCTCGTTGGGAAAATTGGCGCATGTCTTTTTTTTCATTTGAAGTTTACAAGGGGGATGAGTGAGACCTGTGGTTTTACGAAAAGAGGTGCTGTTTGATGGATTGGGGTTCCGGGTCCGGATTTTTTGAGTGAGGATGTATGAGAGTGATACATACATACGTTTTTTTATTATTCTCTTTGAACAGGCGAAGGGGTATGTATATCGATTACGCGGGTTTTCGGAGGAGACGGGGGGCGGCAGCTGGGGATAAAGGCTAGGGTGTGGAGGGAGATAATCAGGCACATCTGGTGTGAAGGGTGAATGTTCTGGCATTACATTTATGAGCGAGCTGATCTGCATGCACCTTGTCGTCGTAGCTCCAGTTATTGAGGTGCGCTAGACATCTCGTCCAGAGTCGACTTTACACGCATCCGTGCAGCGCTTGTCCCTCGTTCCTCTCCTCTCTGTAGCCCACTCACAGCTTTCTGCAAAATGCCAAAGTCCTGCAGCTTTTTTCTGTCGACGTCAAGGTCCCAAGAGGAGCCGTAGAAAATGGTGTATCCAGCCCGACTCGTCATCAATCCGATTCCTGATCATCATAGCAGTCTTCGAAGTCATCCATTCCCACTTGGACTCGGCGTCGAATGTAACGTGTCCAATTGCGAAGACAAACACACACCCCATCTTGCCTCTCTGCGTACACTCTACCCAATCATTCACACAACAAGATTTAAGCCCGATTGGTAGCACTTCAATGCAAGCCTCTCCGAAATTGAGATTTAAGCCTCGTAGGCTGCTTGTACTATGATCATGCCTCTTTGCGTCGCTGTGTGAAAGGAAAAGGTGAGGAGATTTGAGCCCGATTGGCAGCAAGATGATCATGTGAGTCTTTGCGCTTAGGCTGAAGACTGTGATGGAAGGGATCTTCTGCTGTTGACTCCAGCTGGCTGGTTTTGTAGTTGATCTTCCAGACCGGGGCGGGAGCTGTCCAGAACCGGTCTGGCTTCAGCTTGCTTCGTCTCCTGTTGGGTGATGGCGGTGTGGTCGCTGGAGTTTTCGGTGTGAAGTCTGTCTCCAATTCTGGTAGCTTGTATCCGTGCCTCATAGTGTTGGGCGAAAGGTTCTGGTGAAAGAAAGGCATCTTGGCTGGTCGATTGGTTGACGAGTGAGGTGCATTGGGGAGAGGAGAACCATTCTAGAGTCACTCCCAAGGACTTATTATACTGCTCAGTCTTTATCATCAGCAGCCAGACTTATTCATGGAAGATATTACCTCATGCTGTTCTAAGGAGTAGACACTAGCCATGCTCCACTGCTCCTCATGGAAGTGTGGTTCGGCTTGAGAACGTTGTTCACACTGCGTGGCAATCTTTCAGTCCTTCAGGTCTGGCCGCTTCGTTCGTAGTGGCGTTTGTGGATTTCTTTCAGAGGTCCGCAATGCATGTCATACACGTAGACTTCCAAAGTCGCCATGATGGAGTGATATAGAAGCACAACGGGCCCTGATCTTCCTCTAGAAAGGAGGTTCTTATACCGGTATGTTTCGGGGACGCGTGATCGTGTTTATTTACATTCAGCTCTGCTAGGCCGGCAGAGTGACCTCTCTCCATGGTCGACTGCAGATTGAAACCTGGTTTGCGAGCCGGAATTGCTGTCTGGTTGGTAATGTTTCTGTCAGTGGACATGGCAATATTGAAAACGTGAATCATCATATATCAACTCTATCGTCTTGCAGGCTCGTAGGTATTTTGAGCAAGCCCCTGCGACTTGCATGCAGATGACTGGGCGGCTTCTCATCCGGCCTGCCGCCTCGGTATAGTATGTCTATTGATGCCGGCAGTGCTGAAAGATTGAGAAGGGCATGGGGAATGTCTTTCTTGGTGATAGCTCATACTGATTTATGCAGCAAAGTAAGCCTGGCGTGCCTGGGTTGAGTAAGAGCACTCTCGTATGCAAGCTGCCTCTGTGAGTTGCTCAAATCAGCCCATCGAATGTACAAGCGACCGGGGATAGCTCTGCCGCCTCTCGTGCGCTCACAGCGGCAGCAATGCAGGTATGACGATCAAAAAATGCCAGTGGCTGGAACCATGGTCGACATTCCATCTTCCAATGAACGAAACCATGGCAGACTGCCTAGATACCTGTAACCACAGCAACATCTGTAATTTTGCCACCCTTGAAAGCCGCCTAGGTCGGAAGGACAGCAAGAAGCAGCGCAAATGGCATCTTCCATAGCAAGAACGCCGCGTAATCGCCTGGCTTAGAGCTACCAAGACGCTAAAGGCTTTCAGCGAGGGCGACGTCTATGTGCTCGGGGCAAGCACGCATACGTTTGGCGTGTTCTGAAAGAGATTGAATGAATCAGTCACTTCTAGGTATGAAGTCATGCCGTGCTTTTTCAATGACTTCGGCAGTGTTCGTATCTCAGCTCCTGTGGGTTTTAATGCCCTGCTTCTCGTAAACACATCTCTGGAAAGCAGCTCATCTGTGTCCTGTCAGCATCGAATACGGCAGACTCGACAATACCGTGACACGGAGCAGACCGCTCACAAATTTCATACCATGAATCTCAAGAGCATCATCCACCAATTTCAAGATAGGCCTATACGAATCCGTCCCAGAGGAATTCCCCAATCGTAGGCGTGACACCTGACAGATGATATCGTGCATATGCCATCGATAGCTTCTCTTTCAGGTCCGTGCCTTTGACCCAAGCAGCGGAAGTGTATGTCCTGTTCTCCATACACATCGACGACGCGGAATATCTCGCCTTTCTTGACTTCGAATGCGAAGCCATGGGCGGCGGCCTTGATGATATGCGTAGTTGAGGCTCGTTGCGGGTCGGACATCAAGATGTTCGATTGACGAAGTGGAGAGGCATGATGGCTGTTGTACGGCCAGGAGGAGCGCGGGCGGCAAAGCTGTAGGCGCAGATCAGAAGAGCGGGTCCCGAGTGACCTTTGATATTATAGGCATTTCTTAACGCTTGCCGTGACTACGAATAACGCGAAGTGTGACAATTCAGCCTGGTATGGAGAAGCGTGAAATATGCAGAGGTGGCTAGGAAAATGGCTAGGGTGGGTTTCAATTGATCCACGCAAAACAATGTCAATCAAAATATTAGAAGCCCTATCCCTCTGAGTCCTCCGGTACTTTGGGTTCCTTTCCACTATCACGATCCTGCTCCTTCTTTTCTTCATTGCCCTCTTTCGCTGCCGTGGCTACTTCTGACTCCTCAGCGACTGTGTTGGATACAGTCTCTGTTGATGGATCGCCGCCGGTCTTGCCAATGCCAAGCGTTCTCGAACTCTTCTCAAAGATTTTCAGAGTGCTCCCCAGGCTGTTCTTGCTTGGCCAGGCAGTGCGAGATGAACGTTCTGTACTGGAGTCAAGCTTGAGGGCTTTTGGAGGACTACCAGAACCCTCGGAGCTTTTACGCTTAGCTGACTCCTTTCGTGTGCTTCCGGGATGAGGAGTGTCCTCGCGGATGAACCGTTGGCCTGTTGAACGTCTGGACGGAGCAGGAGCATTGCTAGTTCGAGACCTCCTGGACGATTTGCCCATGGGCTCGAGGGGGGTTGCTGGTGGCGGCATAAGCTTGCTGGAATCGTCTTCATCCAGAGGCGCGGTCCGAGCGGTTTCGTTAAGTTGAGGTACAGACCGTGGACTGATCGGAACCTCATCTCCATTCGACGAAGCAATAAGATCAATGATCTGATCGGAGACCTCTTCAGCAACAGAATCTCCTGGGAGAACTTCCACTTCTGTCCTCTGATGTGCCGCAGACCAACCATCAGATCTCCAAACGATCGTCACGTTCTGAGACCGATCAGCAATACCTGTCCCATGCTTCTTGTAACACTTCTTGTAATCGTACACATCTTGAGCCGTTGGTCGGTCAGTGTCTGGATCGAAGATGCCCTGACCACCCATGTCCATCGCGGCAATGCCTTCCGACGAGTCTTTCCATGCGTCGCCACCGCAAGTGTCGAAGTACCATTTTCCAGTCTCAGTTGGTATGAGTCCGTCCCATCCCGTTGTATTCGTTCCTTTGAAGAACTCGGTGATGTCGGGGTTGACAATGGTTGTCGCTCGAAAGTCGGGAATCATGTTCGGGTCGTACCAAGTCGTGCTGTTGTCCCGGAGGCGAATTCGTTTTGTCGTCCATCCAGCGGTGTCTGGCTCCCCATTTCGCTGGATATTTGGGATGGAGCTGCCCTCATTGCACAAAATATCTGAAGTCTGGCCGGATCTACTCGTTCGCTCCTGGAGGGCTCGAGATGGCCTGTGAAGCACGCCCTTCTTGATTTCCTGCACCCGAGTTCCATCGCCTCGCGACGTGCGCTGGTTTGGGTCCTGAGAGCCGTGACACCGTTCGAGTTTGACGCGTTCCATACCAGATTCATTGACATAACTTCGCACTATCCATTCGCCTTCATTCTTCAGAATGCATTGCAATTGAGCCAGTGGACCAGTTCGGAGAACTTGTGACCCACCGAGGCCGTTTTGAGAATCCTGTGGTGCCATTGCTCACAGTGATTCGAAGTGATCAGATGAGCTGTGACCACTGTCTGGGAGAGTACAACTATTGTTCCAATTGTGAATATATCTCAGCCCTTGTATGAGAATAGCAAACCTGTACATTTCCAACACCTTTCAGCACAGAGGCAATTGTTGCCTTGACCTGCATGGCTCTAGGCCGGTATGAAAGAATGCAGCAATCCCTCCATGGATTCTCATGATTCATCCCATCATTAGCATTACGAATTCTACTTCATTTAGTAAGTATATCGAAATCCTTCCGTCCTTTCAAGCAAAGCCTTGCCAGCTCTTTGCCTTTTATTTGCCGTCCAGAAGTAAAGCGAGAATGCAGTAACAAAGCCGACAAGCAGGATGTGCGAACCTATCGAGATCCACACAGCGGTAGGATACGTTGGCGCTTCACTTTGTCGAACAATGTAACTTCCAGCGATACCGCCAGCTCCGTTCATAGCTGTAACTGCTGCAGCTGTGAATGCACGTTTCCATTGACCAGCGATGTTATTGTTGTAGTATGCCGTGATCGCCGCCCAGTTCGAGACATATGCTCCCGTTACGAGGTAGGTCCCTATATATCGAACAGTGACTTGATCGACAAAGCCGAGCATGCAGAAGCCAATTATGAGGCAGATGGAGTTGAAGAGAATGACCGGTCCTCGAATGTTGTACTTGTCGCTGATCACGGAAGAGATGATGACTGGAATCACACTGTAGTAATATGGCGGTGCTGAGAGGAGGATCGATTCGTTCTCGCTGAATCCCATTCCTGACGAATTGTTAGTCTCCCTCGGGGCAAATGTCTCGCAATCCACTCACCAGACTGCAAAATAATCGGCAAAAAGTACGACAACGCAGTCGAAACAATATTGACCAAAAAGAACATGCACGCAAACCCGTAAATCTTCACATCCTTCGCATGTCCCAAAACTTTCCCCCACGTAAAAGGATCAGCCTGGACATCTTTTCGATCCTTCTGTATCCTCCCAATCGCCAAATTCTGTTCCTCAGGCGTCAGAAACCAAAGACTCTTGTGCGCGTATTCCGGGAAATCGACCATCCAAAAATACGTCACGACTCCCAACACAATCGTAATAAGCCCCTGCACAAGAAACATATACCTCCACCCCTCCAACCCACCTTTCCCATCCAGCTGATTCAACCCAAAATTCACAATCCCACCAGTCGCAAGAATCATGACTTGCCCACTTTGCAAAAACGCAAATCTCGTCTGCTGTTCTTTCCGCAAGTACCAAGCCGCAATCAAATAACTAAGTCCAGGATAAATTCCACTCATACACATTCCCAGCAAGACTCTCAAAGCGATCATTTCTTTCCAAGAATGTATGAAAGCCGTACACATTGTGATGAGTCCGAACGAGAATGTGATGAATGAAAACCAGGTTCTTGGACCGATACGCCGGACGGCGATGGTGCTTGGGAGTTGGAAGGCGATGGAAGAGATGGTGAAGATGAAAATTGAGATTGAGTAGCGGCCGTGTCTGTCGAGGTCTAGGTCGGACAACATGCTGGTTACGCTTGCGGAGGAGATGATTCCTGAGTCTAGCAGGTTGAGAGAACAGAGGATTCCGGCGATAGTGCAGAGTCGTAGATCGACTTTGAGACGAAGACGTTGTTCCAGGTCGATGAGGGAGGCATTTGTGGGTGAGGCTGAGACGTCAGTTTCGTAGCCGGAGTCATCTTCGATGTTGGAATCGAGATGTGGCGCGTGAGAGCTGGAGTCTTCCAATTGACTGTGGTGTTTTGTAGTTGTGGCCCTGACATGGAAGGCTTTGGATGTTGAAGATGACGTCGCCATTGTGTGGAGTGATGGTCGCAATCACCAGGAATCACATCTTTTTTTTGTTGTTATCATCTTTCCGCGATATCGTCGTCCGTTCAAGACATCGACAAGGATGAAGAATGCCGATTGCTCATCAAAGTGGAGCGTCCCGTCACCCGAGGTGAGTTCGGGGCGAATTCGGCATAGGGCCGAGGGTTGGAAGGTTCTGAACGAGCTGCTTAGGAACCGATGAACATGAAGGAGCAAATTAGCTCTGATTGAGCAGGAATCTTGGTGATCATGTGAAGTAAGAATATCACCGCAGAAGCTGTGAACTACAGGTACGTACGTACACGTTGATGCAAATGCTTTCCGGCCCATTCGTACAGAAGTGGTATCATCGCGCAATGCCCTGAAAACCTCAACACACTCTTACGCGCTGAATCGAATGCGCCATTACCATGCATTACCGCATCCTTTGCAATTTAGCTGTTTCGATTTGCAACCTCCCAAATTCAAGACCGCGGCACAGAAGCGCGACCGTCGTCGTATGCAGCATATCTCGGCGGAACGCCGCCGGTTCCGTGCGGAACCGGTTCATAGTACACTGGTCGTCGGTCATCATAGACAGGCTGATGATGAGACGGTGGTGCGATGGTAGTGTACACCTGTTGCTCGCGTACACGAGCGTATTGCTGTTGCTCGTACAGATTGGGAGCATACTGCACCGGTGCTGGTGCAGAGTCAATTGGAATCAGTGGTCTGCCATACTGATCCACGTAGATGGGCTTCGAGGCAGGTCGTTCGTACTGGTAGCCTGGCGGTATATACTCGCGTTCCGGTACCTGGATATACTGTACTGGAGTCTCACGATAGACCGGAGTGTGAGCTGGCTGAGCGTATGTATGCCTGTCCTCATAGATGTACTGATACTGTGGCGGAGAGTGTGCCGGTGGAGGCGCAGGAGCCACGCGTACTGGCTCCCTATACGCCTGGTGTTGGTGCTGATTCTGCTCGTACTGTCTACTGTTGCGTGACAGCGCAGCTTGTAGCTCTCCGACCCCATTTTGCGCGACAGGCTCTGGATGGCGTGGCAGCTGCTGAGGCACGCTCTCGTAGCGGGAGCTAGGCCGACGGGCTTCACTCTGATGAACAGGCGTTGGCTGCTGGTTCGTTGCGCCAAAGCTACCAGAATGCTGTTTACGTGCTGAACTGCTAGGTCTGTGACTTGCACTTGCGCTGACTGGAGGCGTAGTCAGAGTAGGCTGGCCCATGAGTGACGCCAGAATTGCAGCAATATCAGGAGGACCCGTGGGAGTTGCCAGCGATGCAGGCACTGGTCCAGGCGCTGACACAGACGCAGACGCCGACGTAGGCACTGAAGATTTGGGGGGAGGAGCTGGCTCTGCACGTCCAACTGATGGGCTACGACTGGCTCGGTCGTTGAATGACTGTTGTTGATGTTGTGGTGTCATAGACGTCAGACTCTGCAGAGCAGCCAGCGTTTCTGGTGCAAGATTGAATGTAGCAGCAGCTGACGGCTGAGATTGTGATTGTGGCGCTGTTTGCACTGAAGGCTTACGAGCATCAGTGTCGAATTGAGTGGGATCTGGTGCCTGAGACTGGACAAGAGCGGGCCGCAAAGGATCGTATTCGTCCTCAGTAGGCTCGGGCAGAGGCTCCTGGGAGCTATCACGGTCTTGACTGCCATGCGCTGGTTTCTGTCCTTTCTTCTTGGTTTGAGCCTTCTGTGACTTCTTTCCCAGACGTTCCAGCAGGCCCTTCACGGGCTTTGGTGCCACGACTTCTTCCGTGACCAGGCCAATTTTTGGCAGTGGTGACGGGAACGCAGCAGGAAAAGCAGCAGCTATCAAAGCAAGCTTTTCGTCATTCATGCCAGGACTCAGCATCAGATCCTTCAAATTGGCTTTCTCGGGCACTTCGATCATTTTGGTAGTCCAGTCAGCTTGGCCAAAAGGAGTTTCAGGCTGATGCATGAGCTTGAAATGAGTGATCAACGTTGACATGTTGTATAGCTTCCAGCCTCGTATCCGGCTCCAGTAAGTAGTCTGATCTCTACTCGGCGATGCAGAGATACAGGATTTGCAAGCAAGACCGCTCACGTGCTTCAAAGGACGAACGTCATCACTCGTGGCCATAGCATCTGTTAGCAGATCGAGTATAGGCTGGTCGTTGAATCGCGACTTGAAACGAGCCACGGCATGATGGATCATGGTCTGGATTCTGACGCATTCCAGCATGTTCTTAACACCGTCGAGAGCGTCCCAGACCTCTCGTGCGTCACTTGAAAGCTGATTGACCTGATCATCGTGACTTGCTTCAAGCTGGGGCTTTGGCGGGAGTGACTGCTCATGGAAGTACTCATTGGACTGAGCGACCAGGTGCGCCTGGCCGTACTGCTGCTGCGGGTAGCCTGGGCTTTGACTAGGTTTACCATTGGCATGAGGCGTCGCATGGGATCCTGCAGAAGGAGTGTTGAAAGGGCTCTCACGGCCTTGCCCTTGCGTAGTATTCCGAGCCCGACCCTGCGATCTGTAATCGGACACTCTGCGGTCAGGCCTGATGAACAGAGTCGGGTTGGTCTGGAATGGAGGCTGGTCGGGCCATTTGGCGGTCTCCCAGTGGACGATGATGTTGCCTTTGCTAAAGTCCGATGTATGCTTGGCGCCATAATGCTGGATCAATCCTTCAAAGGCGAACAGTTTAGGCTTGTCCTCGCACCCAGCACAGACAAAATGCTCCTTGCGCTGGTTGTCCGTCAATGGCCTCACCTTGTTCTCATACACCCACTTCATGTTGTCCAAAGACAGAAATGGAGGTTCGGACGGCGTAGTCTGGTTGATACCTTGCTGCTTTGGCGGTAGCTCCAGCTCGGCAAGGGCGCCGGATTCCTTGTCCACGGCATAGCACTTCTTCACATGTAGCAGGACTTGCACGGCGAAGATAGGGATGTTGTCTCTGTCCAGCATCTTACCGCCTTTCCACTGGCCATTGATCAGGTCGTCAGCATACTCACCGAGTTTTTTGCGTAGAGGCAATTGAGCGTCTTGGTACTCCCGGTCATAAGTTTCCCGTGCTGGTCTGGAGATAATGTCCTCCGAGATAGGCATTGGAACTGAAGCCTGCAATGCTGCCAGAACGGATGCTCTTTCATGCTCGGCCAGCTCTGCGGCCTCTCTCTGAGCCAGGATGCGAGGCTTGAGAACCTCCCAAGCCGAGTCCGTCAAGGGAGAGGTGATCTGCATAGCGGCCTGGAAGGTCTCCATATGCATCAGCACGTTTGGCTCCACAGGTGGCTCGAGTTCTTGACATCGCCGCTCAATCTCTGCTTTGCGGGCCTGGCGAGCCTGTTCAACCTCGTGTTGGTTCTTGACATTTCTGAAGTGTGGCTGCGGGACCGGTGCAGGAGTGAAAAGTGGATGATAGTAAAAGCCTGGCTGGAAGTGCTGAGTGTGAGCGCCGTATCCATTCTGGAAAACATGGACAGGCTGCGGTAGAGGGTGCATTCCTATTAATATCAGGTCAGGGTCGAGATCTGCCAAAAGCTAGATTGTTCATTCGAAGCCGACAGTATAGGTTTGTGGAGGGACAGAGCGTAGACGAAAGCGATCGAATAACTCGAAGGATACAGATCTGGCCGAGAACACTCGGACTAGAATTGAGAGATTTTGCTTACCGTTGGTCGCCAAAGACGACGTCGTACCGTTTACTCCAGGTTGCCTACCCTGCATGTCCTGAAAAGATTGCGAGTGTGGAAAAGAAGGGGGATCATACTCCCTGAGCACTTGCGCGAGATTTGCGCCGAGACGCAATTGCATCTCCCACTTCTCCCAACGAGCTGAGTCGGCCATGATATCTTTGCCTTTGGTGAACAAACCCTTGCGCCATTCGTCTACTGCGCCATCTCCAAGCGACTTTGCTTCTCCTTCCTCTGCTTTGAGAGCCTCGAGATCGGGGCTGAAATACATCTTGGAAAATCGCAGGTGTCCCGGAATGCCACCAGGGAGTTGTCGAACCGACTCGAAGGCGAAGTGATAATCGGGAGAGCGGTATGCGAAAGACAGTCCAAGCCGCAGTGGAGCCATAGCCGAGTCTGAGAGAAGCTGCACATCCTGCACAGAATATATTAGAGGTCGCGAAAGACAGGCGCAGAGATACAGCAACTTACTCTCAATAGTTGAGGTTCTACGCAGGGGCCACAAGATCGGACGCCAAATGGATACAGCACACGCACACCCGTGTGTCCAGGACCGCAGGTGAAGACCGATGTGGCCGGAGGAGGAACTGGATCCCTTCCACAGAATTGGCAGGTTTTGCCTCCTAGGAGCTGCAGCATCTCCAGTTCGGAATACCTCGCAAGAGGCCGTGGCAACTGCGGAAAGAATGTCTTCCTGGCATTTGTCCATATAGTTTCACTGTCCACGAGCCGAGCTGCGGACTTGTCCAGGGATGATGGGGGTGCCGCCTTAATAGCAGTGAGGATATTTCTCAACTCTTTCGAAACGCGCAAAAGACGGCAAAGCGACGCAGGCGAACAATGCATGAAAATGCGCTGCCAAACCGCAGGAGGAAGTGGGACTTCTCGGGGCGTTTCAGACAGCTTGCGCTTCTTGGATTGTTCTGCGGCAGTCACTGTATCAGGATTGCGGTCAGCATCTTCCACAACACGGCTGAGCTTGCGCTTGGCTCCATTCGGCTCGGCGATGTTGACAGTGGCAGCACCGTCGCTATTGGCAGGAGCGACGGCAGGCTCGGGCTCGGGCTCGGGCTCAGGCTCAGGCTCAGGCGTGACAGGTCGGCTTGGCTCGGATAGATCCATGTCTGAGGAAGAGTCGGAGGGAGGAGATGCAGTGGAAGACGGGGTGAAGTGGAGGTCAGTCAAGGCGACAGCTTCCGGCGGCAGTGGCTGTTGCGCGGTCGGCAGTGGAGGTGATGGTGATGGTGCTGGCGCAGGTGTGTTGTCGTCGTAGAGCTCATGCCACGACTCGGACGGCGGGTCGCTGGAGAATGTGTCGTCGTCGCCTTCCATAATGAGTGCGCTGCCGGTGGTGCGGGCCAGTCGCGGTGGTAGAAAAGCTGTCAACGGCTGGTAAGTGCCATGTCTCGCGCGTATAAGACAGCAGCTGCGCGTTAGAGAAAAGAGAACAGCAGAAGGAACACTCGACAAACCAGCAGCGCGAATACAAGACTGTTAAGCAAATGCTGATGCTCTGGGGGAGGGCAGAGCTCCCATTCAGATGCAAAGTTGGTGGTGTGGGCAGAAGTCTGGTCTGGCGGAAGCGTGTGAGAGTATTCAGCCAATACAAATCGCGAGGCGAAAGCGCGGCGCACGGGCCATGAGTTGGAGAGACTTGGCACCAGTCTTGGCGGTAGAACTAGCGCGACTCAGCTGCAGAATCACGTGCCGATTTCTCACCAGCCACGACACGTGCGCGTGGCTGTGCGCTGTGCTGTGCTGTGCTGTGCTGTGCTGCCCAAGCTCTATGTTTAACCACAACACCATCCTCTTGTATTCCCCTTCCCTTCTGCCTTGACCTTTCTACACTGCTAAGGCGATTGGCGCACATTCAGAAAGTGTGCCGTCGCCATTGAACCATCCGGACGTCGACCCTCGAATCACCCATCCCCGCTTCTATCTTACCAATATGGCTGCCTTGAATCTGAGCCAGAACGGGCCTTCTATAACGGCCAGCTACCAGAAGATTGTCAACAGCTCGCCAGCAGGTGCGGCCTCAGCTTCGCCAACATTCGGAATATGGGCAGTCTTCTCGGTCAAAGCTCCGCTCGCCAATGCCTTCCAGGCAGACTCCGGGAAAGAGAGTGTGCTCTCAGTGCAAACGACTGGCGAGGGAGAATTGGCAGATCTGATTGAAGAGTTCTCTGACGGACGCATTCAATTCGCCTTCGTCAAGCTCAAGGACCCCAACACGACGTTGCCTAAGAGCGTCCTCATTGCCTGGTGCGGTGAGGGAGTGCCGGAGAGGACAAAAGGATACTTTACGAGCCATTTGAATGCCGTCTCGAAAGTACTGCATGGCTATCATGTGCAGGTCACAGCAAGGTCCGACAGAGACCTCACGCCCGAGCTCATTGTGCAAAAAGTAGCAGACTCATCTGGTTCCAAGTACAGCGGAGGTGGATCTGTGCCTTCAGCCGCTGGCGCAGGCGGACCACCACCTCCCAAGGCATCGAAGCCTGTCCTTCCTACCAAAACCTTCCAATTTTCCAGCGGATTCTCACCGCTTGGCCGTACACGAGCAGCCCAGCCATCCGCGGCTACGGATGCAGACGGATGGGGTGCAGATGCACCGCCAGTGACACGATCGCAGCTTGAGAAGGTCGCCCCCGCATATCAGCCCACGAAAGTGGACATGGCTTCACTGCAAACACAGCGCGAACCTTCACAGTTCCAACGACCACCTCCAGCTCGCAATGGAAGCGGTGCGGACATTGTAAGCGGTGGATATCAGCCAATTGGCAAAGTAGACATTGCAGCGATCAGACAGCAGGCACAAGACTCTGGCAGCATGCAGGACGATAGACCTACTGTGGTCAAGGGAGCATACCAACCAGTTGGCAAGGTGGACATCGCTGAAATAAGAAGGAAAGCGCAAGGTGCTGCGCCTGCACCCGTGCCAGCACAACCTACCGTTAACGACGAGAATCAGCCTAGGACGCTGGCCGATCGGTCTGCGGCTTTCACACAAAACAGACCTCTGACCGAGCTTCCGAAGCCCAAGGTCGCGAATCGTTTCGGATCTTCTACAGGCAATTTCTCAGGCACCAAGGCTCCGGCTCCTGTGGGTTTTAGCTCGAAGCCCATTCAATCATCCGCACCTGTCGGCACAGCAAGCAAGACTTTCGCAGATGAGGGAGGCAAGACTCCGGCACAGCTTTGGCAAGAGAGGAAGGCACGCGAGCGCGGTTTAAGCGGCGCAGCTGACACGCAACAACCAGCAGGATTTGGACAGCCTGCTTCGCCAATCCAGAGCCAGACCAGCGGCGGATGGCAGAGCGGATATGGCGGAAAGAAGTGGGATGTACAGATTCCAAGCCGAACTGGCGGCAGTGGTGTGAGCGAGCAGCGCACTGGTCAGCATGAGCCCGTTCAAGAAGAAGCCGAGATTTCGTCAGGTGGTGTTGGCTCTATCAGAGATCGCTTCGTCGGAGCGGCACCAATGGGCGCTCCTCGCGACTTGACTGGTGACGCATCTGAACCTCCGCCACTTGATACTTCTTCCAAGCCAAATGCAGGCGTTCGCGGGGTTCCAATTCCAGGACTGCCCACACGACCAGTCGAGGACGATGTGCCATCACAGCAACATCAAAATCTGCCGCCACCTCCACCACGAGGTGTGCCACAGGACGAGGAAGAAGTCGAAGACGAGCCAGTGCCTCAAGGCTCACCTGTCCGCATTGCTATGCCTGTCGGTCGTGGTGCGGACCCCATTGAACCAGCGGAGCAACTACCTCCCCGCGCCGTACCAAGCGAATCGCTTTCCAAGGTAGCCTCTCAACACCAAGAGCTTGAGCCACAACCAGGTGTTCATGACAAGGATCCGTCGCGAGGAGCTGCTCAGGCTGCTGCTGCCAGCACTTTCGGCCACCAAGAGGACGCTCGTGGTGCTGGTGCATCAGGTGGACACGAAGCTATTGCGCAGTACGATTACGAGAAGGATGAAGACAACGAGCTTGCCCTTCAAGAAGGCGAACGAATCATCAATATCGAAATGGTTGACGATGACTGGTGGATGGGAGAGAACAGCAAAGGCGAGAAAGGTCTGTTCCCAAGCAATTATGTTGAGCTTGTTGAAGGTGGAGGAGCCACTGCCGCACCTGCTGCTTTTGCGGCACACGAAGGCGCACCAGCACCGCCTCCTGCAGCACCACAACCTGCGGGCGGCAGACTGCCGACGGCTGTCGCTGAATATGACTACGAAGCAGCAGAGGAGAACGAGCTTAGTTTCCCAGATGGCGCGACTATTCACAACATCGTAAGTGCAGATGACGGCAAACTAAGGCTTCCCATACTGACGTGTTTCAGGAATTTCCTGATGAGAACTGGTGGTCTGGCGAATACAACGGCAAAGTGGGCTTGTTCCCAGCCAACTACGTCAAGTTGAATGAGTAGATGATGTTTCCAAAGAAAGGAACACTTACGCTGTGCGTACACGCAGGTAAGCATATCGGTGTAGATACTCGTTGAGCGATCACAAAAAGCAGATCTTCATTCCATTTGCATTTATCATTCGCATCGACGACATCGCCAAAGGTACAATGAAGGTTCCAGGTGCTTCTAACTCGCAATGCACATGTTTGCTTGACGTTCCTAGAAGCGAAGGCATTGAAAGCCTTTCCAAGCTGAATTGTTTGCCGTCAAGTAGTATTCTAAGACTGCGCTGCCAGACGTGGTAAACCTCATCCTTCACTTTCGACCTTTGCACATCATGACTAATAGCCCCTTCGGTCACGCTATCGCCCAAGTCCAGTGCCGTTTGGACCTGAGCGGTTCATGGACACTGCGTAAATACGAGCTTCTGCATGGGACTGAATACATGGATCTGGATCGACCTCTTGTCGATGCGTCTACTTCTTCAATGGGATCCGATAATAGAGACTCGGGAGATGGGGAGCGTGATAGATCTCGGTCAATGGAATCACATGAGGCTGCAGCCCTGAACCCGCAACATGGAGCGGACAAGACTCCAACGAGGGCTCCCGATGAGGAACACTCGCAAGAGCCCGGGAAGACGATTCTGGAGCAAGTCACAGATTCAATTCAAGAGAGAACAGAAAGGCAGACATCAACACCGACCGAGAATATTAGCGATGACCTTGTACTACTGAACGATGAGGAGATGGAAGAACACAATCGCAACCAAAGTGCCACTCCTCCAAAAGCAAGATCGAAAACAATTCCTTCCCTAGAAGCTTGGGAGAACGCCTCTGGAACTAGTAAGGAAGTACTTTCGCTCACGGACGATGAAACTGCGACAGCACCTTCGCCGACGAATAAGGCAGTTCCAAGGTCTGGTAGAGGTTGGGTAGAAGTCATGGATGGAGAAAGACCAAAAGCTCTATACGACCAACACGAGGTTCCAGATATTACCCAGCCACGTGCGAAGCGTTCGTCGACTGTCAGCAACAGCAAGGCTTTGGAAGCAAAAGTTCAAAGGAAAGCTTCGCGGGCTGGCGTGACTAGGGAAGGAGATGATGATGGTGAGATGCAATTTTTCTTGTTTGTTTGGTTACGAAATCGCTGACTTGATGAGCCACCTAGGTAAAAGTCTGAAGAAGACGACGCGGGAGACGAAGAAAAAAGGTGTTTCTGGTGCAGCAGCGGCTGCGTCGAAGAAGAAGAAGAGAGGTGCCGCCGCGACTCCTAAGCCTAAGGGTAGAGGTCGTGCTAAGGAGGATGCGATTGAGATTCTAGACGATGATGAGAGGGGTGAGGAGGATGGGCAAGTTGTGAAGAAGCGGAAGACTGGTGCTGAAGCTAAGGCGGAGGAGAAGGAAAACACTGAAGATGATGGGATGGTGAAGGAGGAGGAGGAGGAGGAGGAGGAGGATTTCGAGAGAACTGAACTGGGGTCGAGAGCGCCTGATGGTGGTCCTGAGTCTTCTCCTGGGATTCCGTACAACAAGGGTAACAAGTAGATAGCAGCGCCACTTGACATATGTAATAGCATGCATGCAAAAGTAGCTTAGCCCACCAATGTTGCAATACCCCAAAGAATCAATACAACTCCCACCGATTCGACGGTAGTCTGGAGTCTGCGGGTGGGACTTCGGGTGCAGGTTAATTGATGAATAGAGCCTATTGATATCTTGTTTAGTGGAACGCGAAAGCAAAAACAATCGCCGTTGTTCCAAAGCAGCGCCACTTGACATATGTAATAGCGTGGTGGATGTTCTCATGGAACGCTCACATTGATCTAGTTCGACCATTGCAAGTTTGTTATCATAGCACCTCGTTGCCGAGATAAATCTTGGTGCACCAGAAGGAGCCGAACCGAATAATAAGCTTTCGTAAGCTTCGATCCTGTGAGACGTGCAGGTCGCCTTCCACTGCAGAGTCCAGACATTATCTGGGGATTATGTGCAGTGCTCCAGGGTCTTCCAGCGATATTCGTATCGTTGTGACTTGTCATTATGAGACGCTGCTCCTCGAAAGTTCCGAGATTTTTAGTACCATAGCTTACTGGAGGTGCTATACATTCTATCCTGTTTGGCGAGAGGAAGAGCGGAGAGGTCGATGCTAAATATAGTGCTGCAGGTACGGTGCCACCTCTCGTATACGGGAACACAGGGATTGATAGGCTCAGTGGCGGGCAAGTCCGGGAGTAGCGAGTGGGTGATGGACGAGTGAATGGAGATTGAAGAATAGGTGATGGAGAGAGGCAGCCCTTGTGTCCCAGTAGGTATCTATTGACAGACCACTGGGACATAGTTATGCAGGAAAAGAGTTTCAGACTGGCAGAGCGTGATTGTTGCCAGTTGGACATGGCATGGATATCTTATATTGGATATGCCGAGTCTGGAGGCTGAGAGGACCGGGAGCTGGCGGTAACGCTGCTGCACTAGACTCTACAGTGACTAGACCGCTGGCAGCTGACAGCGACAGCGCTCGCTGCGACTGTAGCACTTGACGGCCGAGTACCTCTTCCCTCTTCCTCCGAGTCTGTCTGATGTCTTTCTGTTATCTGTACTTGTGCGGTATCTGTTTCTTCCTCTAATCCTGCCAATATCGCGTCTTTCCTTCTGCACATCGATCGCGTACTTGGCATTGGCCTCAGAAACATTCCGCCGCCATGAGGCCCGCAGCGCCTGCTCCGAACGCAATGATTGCCATTTCTCTCCTCCTTGCCGCGCCATTCGCCTCGACATCATCGATACCTTCGTTCGCGGCGCGCAGATCACCGGCGGAAGATGCGTCGTTAGCAAGGAGAGCAGAGTCGACCACATATCCGGCAGCACTCTCCTTGGGGCCGAGTCAGTACTGGGATGGGAACGATGGGCCATGGACGTCTTTTCCTTTGCAACTGGGCAATACCAACAACCCACAGAATATTCGTGTCTTCGCCAGCACGGCCATAGGCACGACAATATCAATAAGCGCCGACGGATGTCCGAGCTATTACCCGTCGAACTGCGCTGATTTGCGTGGCTTCATATTCAAAGCCAATGAGTCCTTGACTTGGGTCGCAAATAGCATGTACAACGTGGGAATAGAGCAGAATCTTGGCATGGACACGCAGGGACCAACAGGATTCGATACTGTCACACTGGGATGGCAAGGCTCGACAATCGGCACTGTGAACCATTCTGTGGTCTTCAATCTGGGTGATTCACAATACTGGCTGGGCCTACTCGGGTTGAAGCCGCAGCCTTCCAACTTCACCACTTTCAACGATCCTCAACCTTCAATCATGCAGGATCTGGTCAATCACAATATCACTCCTTCCTTGAGCTATGGGTACACTGCTGGTAACCAGTATAGGCTGAACAAAGTCTACGGATCCTTGACTTTTGGAGGCTACGACGTGAATCGCTTCGACACAAGCAAGAACATTACCGCGAAAATGGGCTCCGATATCACCAGAGATCTGCTCGTGAATCTGCAAAGCATCACTACCAGCAGTCGGTCGCCATCCAACTTGCTCCCGGACGGATCCATTCCTATTCTGATTGATTCCTCTGTCGCTCAAATTTGGCTGCCAGAGAGTGCTTGCGCTGCTTTCGAGGAAGCGTTCGGCTTGACCTGGGATCCAGATTACAACTTCTATCTTGTGAACAATTCTCTGCATGAAACACTCACCGCCTCAAATCCAAGCGTGACCTTTAAAATTGGATCGCAAGCGTCCGGAGGTGATACCGTGGATATCACACTTCCATACGGAGCATTCGACCTGCTGCTGGGCTTTCCAAACGTGTTGAATCTCAACTCTTCTTACAAGAGCGGCAACGAGTCGTATTATTTCCCGCTCAAGCGCGCAGCGAATGACACCCAGTACACCTTAGGACGAACTTTCCTCCAAGAAGCATACCTCATCGCCGACTACGATAATTCAGACTTTACAGTTGCGCCTTGCACGTGGGACGACTCCAAGGTCAGCACGACTAGTCTGAAGACGATTCGTCGAGCAAACGAGACATCTTCCGGCTCGGACGACAGCTCTACACCCGTTGGCGCCATTGCCGGAGGTGTCGTTGGTGGTGTAGTGGGTGCTGTAGCGATCATCGGAGGCATTATTTACTTCTTGCGAAGGAAACAGCAAGAGAAGAAGCGCCTCGCCGAGCTCGAAGCCAAAGATGCCACTGGCGCTGCAAAGACTAGCCACGACTCCGCCAACGAGAACAAACTGGACGTCTCACAACCCATCGACGGCGAACTGGGAGGCGGTGAAATTCATGAGCTTGCTCCCGGAAATCGACCGATGGCTCAAGAAATGGACAGCCCTTACAAAGGGGACCCCAACAACCATGGATACTCCGAGATGCAAGGCAGCCAGGAATTCTTTGCACCGAAGAACACACTTTCAGAAATCCATGGCTCAACGCCGATCTATGAAATGGCTGGAAGCGATGTACATGAGATGCCGACGCCAATCGACAATAACGATGTAAAGCGATAATGATCCTTGTTCCTCAACATTTGCGAGCGTTTGTTTGGCGATCTAGGCGTATAGAAGATTGGGAAGGAAAAGGGACCAAACGGCACCCGGCGGCATGTCATTGTTCTTGTGTAGTTATGACCGAAATTGTACAGCGAACATCATGTATCAAACATGTGATACCTCTTTCAAATTATCGGGATGAAACATGAACCAGTCCGTCCCTACCGATTCCGACGAGTTTGTCTAAACACATACAACTGTGCTTTCAGAGCATGTAGACCATTCCCTCACGATCCGTCGATCGCTTTTCGTTTTGGCATCGGACCACCAAGTGGGTCCACATGAGTGTTCAATTGCATAGCTTCCCGTACGCTTGCTTGTCGAGAGTGATACTGAATTGGATCATGCCCGGCTCTCCGAAACACATGCCTATCTCAACGGACTTGTAGCATTGTGCTTGATCTTTGCTCCGAACTTGTGATACCATGTATCTGTGGTGAGCCACACCTGTGCGCATTCCACATACAATTGTATTGTTGTCGGAAATGTGCTGTAGTAGAGTAATGACATGAACTTGGAAATGGTAGCATCTAGGCTTATTGAGGCAAGAGTGTCGGAGCACAGAATGGTGGAAGGCACTTGTTATGGGGAAAGAAGTTTGGTTTGTCTCGTACACAACAGCGTTAGGTCTGTAAAATTGAGCATCGAACTACTCAATTCAGTGTTGTATCGCTGCACTATTCTACATTGTATCGACAAGTGCCAAGACGGAAGCAAAGAAAGCCGCAAGCGACCTGTTTTGCTTCAGCTTCGCAAGTGTGCTCCTTCACGACTCCCTCATCTTCAGCGCGTGCGTCGATCGCGCGCACTCGCATCACAGTATATGCAGGCGCCAAATACTCAAGATGGAATCTCAAAACTCAGTCCGGAAGGGCAACGCGCGCGCAAACGCGAATGGAATCGCGGTCCTTTGACCGACCTTTTCCCTCGAATCCCGAATGTGGCTCTGGAACGCATTCTAGACATAATCATCGACAAAGGCTTCACATATAATCTGTCCCTCTCGAAAATCTGGAATTCCAGACGCTACACTAGTATTGTCGTAGCACACGTCCGACATTTCTACTCAGATTATGATCGACTGCTTCGAGAGAAAGTCGAGAGGTTCGAGGCGCGAAAGCAGAGTGGTCCTCAAGTTTGGAAGGTACTCCGTGACTGGTGTCCTTGGGATACAGATAATGAGCTCTTGCAAAGGTGCTTTGAAGCTACACTGCTAAGACCCGAAGAGCGCGATCCGAGCTGGGATCCTATGGACATCGATGAAGATGATATGTCGGATATTGATGCGGTTGATGATCCGATGGACCTGGATTGAAAGGCTTTGTGTACGAGTCCTGCACATTATGCGAGACGCGAATCGCGATGCCTGTGGGATGCGTCGTCATCTCCGCACTTAAGTGCTGGTCTTAACGTACGCCACTGCTATCGAATGGCATGGCCTCAGAACAAAACAGAGTGTCCAACACTCTCGCTTGCGAAACCCTGTAACGACTTCCCCTCAGCTCTGCGGGCTCAGGTTGGGTTGTACAAAAGCAGATTCGCCACCGCCTGGTGGTTCCTGCGGTTGCACGCTGTCGCCCTCTGCGGAGAATTCTCTCGTCTTTTCTGGTTCCACGTCCGACTCTGAGCGACCCGTTGTTCTTCGGAAGTAGTCCTCGACAATTTCTTTGCTGGGCTTACAATGCAGCCAAATCTCATCATCCAGCTGTGGCGACCGGCCGTGTCTCTTAGCATCCTTGCGTTTCAACGCTCGAAACAGCTTTGGAGAAATTCTATACACCCATTCGTGGCGGATCTTCAAGCGGGCAGCAATGTGCTTCTCCTTTGGCTTATGCATCTGGTTGGTCGGGATCTTCTCTAGCGGACTGAGCTCAGCTTCGAGCAGATTCTCATTCTTGTATGCTCGATTCACAATTGCCAGGTCCTCGGGTAAGATGTGGTCGAGGAACTCTAGGGACGCATTGATATTGAGATCTAGAGCTCTTCGAGGATTGGCCACCATTTTCAAGAAGATGCTCGAAATATGCGGGTACAGCAAGGAAAAGTCGGATTGCGAGATGTGGACAGTCCCTCGAATCGTCATCAGCCATGCAGGCGACGCACACGGCTCACTCTGGGCTTCTTTCACCAATGATTCAACAAGCTGGAAATTCGAAGGCCAGTAGGTGAATGCTTCGCTGTTGATGGCAATCACAGGGGCGTGAATGCGATGATCGGGCTCGTTGTCGTTGGGTGGCTTCGTTCCGGCACCCCAGATATCACTATCGACGAAGGGCACAGAGTCAGCGTGTGTCTCCAAAGTGACGATTCTCGCCCCAACAGCTAAGGCCGAAAGCAGCGTGTCATATAGTAGACTGCGACCTCAGCTGTAGTCGCTCGCTGGAGCTTTGTGTCTCAACCTCTTCGATATACTTACTAAATGATGCCTTGCGAGACATAGTCGAATCGATCGTTACGTCTAAGGATCTCGGTTGCTGTTGCTGCGCCAAAGCTATGGCCGCATATCGTAACGTGATCCATTCGCACGCGACCTTTCCAGCTAGACCAGTCAATGCCCTCCAGGCCATGTCGACTTGAACCGATATAGCCTTTCTTTCGCAGATTGCGGTCCGCGATCATTTTGCCGTTACCATTTACCAGCTCATGCACCACACTGTATGCTTCCTCTAATTCAGCCATACGAAGGTCGATTTGGGCTTTGCGAAGCTCAGTGTCTACACCCTTGTCATTGTTGGGAGAAGTATCCATAGGGTTGTCTTTGGGGAAGATGTAATCCACTACGCCATATCCTTGTTTCTTCTCCCGTTGGTGATGGTCGACTCCGCCGCGCCTCTCCAGATCTGTCACAGTCCCTTCGCCGTATTTGGCATGGTTAATATAAGTACGTGGGCCGCTCCCATCTCGATGCTCTACAGCAACTACAACGAAGCCATAGCTAGCAAATTCGCCACACCTGAAGGCAACAGGCATAAGGGTCAGCAAGGTTCCATATAACGTGGATGACAGGACACGTCGATATCATGGCTGTTGCCGCAATCGCACACATTTGCTCGGAGGAATGCTTTCAAATCAAGAATATACTTACACTGACGAATACATCGTTCGAGTGCCTCCAAGACCATGACTGAAAAGTATCAGAGGGAAAGACGGGGCGTCTGGGGCTCCGGGTGGCACGGGTCCATATTCGCGTTTGGCCTTCAAACACTCTGTCTTTGTGTCTGCCGGAGGCGCCCAGTAATGAGCGAGAGGAGCATTACGGAAGGCTGGAAGTTTCGTGAACATTGTTGTAGCAAAGATGGGAATTCCAAGAAGCCCAACCCCTGCGAACCGGCCGTATCCTTCGGCGATGCCTAATCGTGGTCTTCCAAGCCAGAGTTCCCTTGAGAAGCGCGAACCTCGCTTTGGAAGCTTATCCTCTTGATCAATTGATGCGGGATAGTAGATAGTCATCAAGACGGTCTCCAGCTGCAATATATGCCGTTTGTTGCGCGTGATGTGGCTGAAAGTCTGGGGGTTAGAAGCAGGGACTTCGATTTCCATGGTTCCAACGGGGTATGGACCAGTATACGTTGGTAGCGCTTTCGCTGGTATATACGCTTCATCTCGCCATCCTCTTGGAGCATGTCGCCTTGGTTTGGGCTTTTTGGCATGAGGAATCTGGCTGGTGGTCTCACCACCGAGCTTAGGGTGGTCTGTTGGAAGCCTCATTGTGTATTTATGGCGAAGCAGTAAGGCGGAAATCTCTACCGCGATCAATGTCCAAGGCCTTGTCCAGCCGCTCTAGAAAAGAGGAGAATTGACGAAACGGTATGGTCACTCCGCGGACACCAAGCTGAAATGTTCCCATACGACTTTGCGGATTAACAGCGAAAGCCCCGGAACAGCTCCATGATAGTCATACCTAGGATTGTGTGAAGGCCATAGCGGCATCCGAAGCATTGTTACCAAGATGAAGAAGTGATGTCAAAGAGCGGCAGCTTCGGCCAGTTCTCGTCTGCTACGACGCGTTCGTGGCGTAGGATCAGGACGTGACGTCGTTGGCTAGACCTACTGCATGTCATTTGACTTTCACATGCAAGGCGAACTCGCAATACCTCAATCCGGTTTTCATAGGCGCTCACGAGCTCACTCAGGTGTATGAGACTACTTTCGATGCGGACGTCCCAGAAAATTGTCAAGTGAACTTTGCAGAACCTGCTCTTACCCAAGGAGTTGCGACTTTATAGTGCTCAAATATACGCAGTAGTCGCCATCACAGCTCACGTCCAAGCTTCCACTCTCACGACGCTCGAGCTCACTTGCAACCTCGACGTGAAATGCGACACCACCCTCACATTGCCGACAGCACTTCGACATCGCCGCCATTTGCAGGCGCAGTACGAAACATGGCTCAACGCGCGCCATTTCCAAGCAACCCTGAGGACTTCGACGCCGACAATCGCATCGCATACTCCAAGGAGACGAAGTCATATCTGCTCGAAGATGAGAATGGTGAAGAGTGGGAGTGGCTGGCAGGCCCGGCGAAGTGGTCCAAGACGGTACGCACATCCAGATGACTGTCCATTCCATTAGACAGGCACTGGCCTGCGCCTTACCATTACCACCAAGTCCACGACTGGTTGCAGATTCCTGACGTGATGCCCGGCGCAATAGATGGACGAAGCTCTTATGAAGCAACAGCAAGAAATCTACAAGGTCGATGGAGTCGACGACGATGCACCAGCCTTCGATCCGGTCAAGAAGCGCAAGGCTGCCCAGCAGGATGATGTGAGTTTCGACCGTCGCAGTCACAGCTCGAAAGAGCACGGTACAACTAACGCACGACAGCTGGACTCGAATAAGAAAGCCAAAGCCAACAATGGAGCCACTGCCGCCACTGCCGCCTCTGCCACTGCCACTGCTGCGCCATCTGCCAATAAGCCACGCCAAAGCACCGCTGTTTTCGTTTCTGGTTTACCGCTTGATGTTGACACTGAGGAAGTTAGAGAAGTCTTTAGCAAGTACGGCATTATCGCGGAGAGCGCAGACGACAACGAGAAGCGCGTCAAGCTGTACAACGACGCCAATGGCAACTTCAAGGGTGAGGCCTTGATCAGTAAGTTTGCCTCGATGCAACAATGTGCTCAGATGATCTACTGACCGCTCGCAGTCTTCTTCCGCCCAGAGTCTGTCAAGCAGGCTGTCATGCTTGCTGACGGAATGTTGTGGCCGCGCGACTTCGGTCAGCCGACCAGCACCATCAGCGTGATCGAGGCAGATTCGACCTACAAGAAATCCAATGACGACACAGTTGCCCCGGAGCGTGGCACTCTTAAGGCTAAGCCATCGAAGGCCAAATTGAAGCGCAAAGCCGAAGAAATGAACCAGTATGCTATCTTCCGTTTTCAAGCGTTTTCGAGAAGGCTGACCCGGTACAGACGCCTCGGCGAGTGGTCTGACGATGACATCTCCACCATGCCACAAATCTCCTCTCGTTACGACAAGGTAGTCGTAGTCAAGCATGCCTTCAGGCTCGAGGAGTTCGAGAACCAACAGCCGGACGAGGATGTGCGCCAAGACATCTATGACGACATGCATGAAGAGGGCGAGAAATACGGCACAGTCAAGCACATCGAGATCTTTGACCTTGAAGAAGACGGTGTCGTGACTGTTCGTTTCCAAAACGTCGAAGCTGCGAGCGCGTTCGCCAGGGCAATCGACGGCAGGCAGTTTGGTGGTCCCACAAAGATCGAAGCTTCAATCTCAACCGGCGACGAGCGTTTCAAGAAGAAGCGCAAGACTGCCGAGCAGAAGGAAGCAGAGGAGGCGAGGCGCTTGGAACAGTATAGCAAGGACATCGAAGGTGGTGCTGCAGCCAATGGAGATGAAAAGGCTTGAAGAGCGCCTCTTTACGCTCCAGTGGCGGGCTTTGTGACTGCTTGAGCATGATGCTTTCTCTACTCGCTGCGGCAGTGCGAAAACCGCAGACGGCTGTAGATGACAACTAATCAAGGGATTCGTTGGGGATAGGCTGTGATCTGGAAATGGGTCAGGATCGGACAGTATTGGACCCTGGATACGCCATCTGCATCCTATACGAATCACAAATACCATACGAAGAAGTTTCGGCGACTGAAGGTCTAGTGTCCCACCTGCAGAAGACTCTTGATGACTAATTCCAGATCTCATACTCGACCGCTGCTCTTCTCGAACGTCTCAGACAAGGAAACGGATCTTGGCCAGACCCAACGTCGAAAGACTAGTGCATAAGATCTGGCCGACGTCCTCCGGGATATCTGCGTGCATGCCTTACCCTGTTTACCCAACCTTGGGAAATTTTGCTCCCTGCATAACAATCAGGCTGAAGCAGAGACGGGCTCCCAAGTTGATTCTCAGCCATGCTTGGAGAAAGCTTGGTCTGTAGATGTCCAGGAAGGGGTGATGATTCGTCTAGAAAACCTCCGGTTCTTGATATGGCGGGACTGGGCTGTTGGTGCTTCATGTTAATTAATGCTTGTCTCCGCTATTCTGACAGCCATGCCTGAAATATTATGGCCTTCTTTTTCACTCTCCATGGCACGGCTAAGTGGAATGTAACACTTTTGCTGGCTTGAAGGTCAAGACGCTACTACCTCAAACTCACTGGCTCTGTTATCCGAGTTATCAAGGCTTTGCTACTTCGAATAGACACACAATAAGCCCAGTATTTTTTTACTAAGACAGGCATCCCTTCGCCTGGTTCTCTGAAGTCTACCGCTTCGAACAGACATCCTGCGCTCTGGCCTCGAGAATCGCTCTCAGGTGCATGGAGACAATGCGCACTCCAGATTCGATAGTCCACAATTGTCTGCTGTCTGTGATGTAGGCTGCCCTGCCGTAGAAGCGAGAGAGAGTTGCACTGGCTTTGATTCCTTCAGACCCAGTGCACCCTCTCATCGCAAGATGTGTTCAATGAAGCGACCTCTGGTCGATTTGAGAACCTTCTCAGGATCCGCCGCCGAGATGTAGAAATGCTGACTGTAGTACGCACTCGGAGTCGGAGCCAAAGCTTTCTGCAACATGAATGTGCATGTAAGGGATCTACACGGAATCTGTCGCATCACACGAGGATGGGTGTCTCCTGTGTGAAGCCTCATAGCGAGCTCCAGGACCAGGCTGAGACTGGGCTCGTGCATGGAAATCGCATCGTGCGGTAGTACGAGGTCAGGAATACGATGAAGAAGGAGGTTGCGCGCTGATGTGTTGGTACAAGGGGGCCGGCGGGCGCAGCGCAAGACCGTTCGAGCTCCGGGAGCACCCATTAGCGTGCTCCTAAGCGTGCCAATCGGCGAGCATTGTGCATTGTTAGTTCCAACCCTTCGCTCGCAAAAAAGTTGACAGAGCACTGGCAACATCCACCTCGCACGACTCTACAAAATGGCGCCGGCAAGGAAGAAACTACGTGGCTCGGACGGAGGCGTAATAGTCACGCAGACGCATACCGAAGAAGTGGAAAGTCCGTCGCTAGCAGAACAGAAGGCACAAACTGCCAACGAGCAGGAACAGAAAGACGCCGATGCAGCACAAGGTCGCTCACTTTTCGTACGATCGCTTCCCGTCTCAACCACCAGCGAGTCCTTGACTGAGCTGTTCTCGGACGCATACCCGGTCAAGCACGCCACTGCTGTGATCGATCCTGCCACCAAGGAATGTCGTGGTTACGGATTCGTTACCTTCGCCGATGCTGAGGATGCTGCCAAGGCCAAGAAGCAGTTCAATGGCCATGTGCTTGACGGCAAGAAGCTACGCGTAGAGGTGGCTGAGAAGCGACATAGAAATGGAGAAATTGGAGAAGGCGCTCCGCAGAAGAAGGAGCAAGAGCAACAACCACCACAGCAATCGAAGCTGATCGTGCGAAACCTGCCGTGGTCAATCAAGGGCTCCGAGCAGTTGACGCGCCTTTTTCAAAGCTATGGCAAGGTCAAGAAAGCCTATGTTCCCAAGAAAGGACCCGGTCTCATGGCTGGATTCGGTTTCGTGGTCATGCGAGGAAGGAAGAACGCCGAGAAAGCGATCGAAGGAGTGAATGGCAAAGAGATCGATGGCAGGACCTTGACGGTAGATTGGTCGGTGGAGAAAAATGTCTACGAAAGTCAGCCGCAAGATGAACAGGAGGACGAAGAAGATGCTCAAGGTGGAGCGGAAATTGAGGAGGACCTCATGGAGGATGAACAGGATCGTGGCTCCGACAGTGCCAGTGGCGTTTCAGGCACAGATAGCGATGACGACGAAGAGGGAGGTGTGGACGACGATGATGATGAGAGTGTCGAAGTCGACTTGGGGGGTGACACGGACCAGCAGGCGCAAGACATATCCGAGGATCGGTCAAAGACTCTATTCGTTCGCAATTTACCATTCAATTGCTCTGACGAGGACCTGGAAGATCATTTTCAACAATTTGGCAGCACCCGCTACGCCCGAGTTGTGATGGATTACGGAACGGAACGTTCCAAAGGCACCGGGTTTGTGTGCTTCTACCATAAGGAAGATGCAGATGCATGTCTAAGAAATGCTCCGATACGCCCAACCGCCAGCTCATCAGAAAAGGGCAAGGAAGGTAAAAAACGGGTGCAGGCTCCCCATTCTATTCTGCAGAATGACATGGCAGACCCGACAGGCCAGTATACACTTGACGGCCGTGTTCTGCAGGTGACACGAGCTGTCGACAAGTCTGAAGCGAACAGGCTAACCGAGGAGGGTGTGAACCACCGTCACAAGAGAGACAATGACAAGCGAAAGCTGTATCTGCTGTCCGAGGGTACAGTAAGCTCCAAGTCCAAGCTCTGGGAACAGCTGCCGCCCTCCGAAAGAGCTATGCGAGACGCAAGCGTGAAGCAACGCAAACAATTGATCGAGAGCAACCCCTCATTGAGTCTCAGCCTAACTAGGCTTTCAGTGCGCAATATTCCGAGAAGTGTTGACTCAAGACAGCTGAAAGATCTGGCGCGAGCAGCCGTCGTCGGTTTTGCAACGGAGGTCAAGCAGGGTCAGCGAGACAGATTGTCCAAGGAAGAGTTGGCGCGGGGTGGCGAAGAGATGCAGGCCGCGGAGAAGGCTCGAAGGAAAGCCGGCAAGGGCATTGTCAAGCAAGCCAAGGTCGTGTTCGAGAGCGCTGGCGGTAGCAAAGTGAGTGAAGCGAGTGGGGCTGGTCGGAGTCGGGGCTATGGCTTCATTGAGTATCACACCCACCGAAATGCGCTGATGGGTCTTCGATGGCTGAATGGACACGCCATTGATTACCAAGTCAAGGATAGGGAAGGCAAAGGCAAGCTCAGCCGAGAAGAAATCCAAGATCGAAAGAAGAGATTGATAGTGGAGTTTGCGGTCGAGAATGCGCAAGTTGTAAAACGCCGGCAGGAGATGGAGCTGAAGGCTAGGTCCCGTAGCCAGGCTGTTGAGCAGGGCCTGACATCAGAAGATGGAGAGGTTGCGGGAGGCGAGTCGTCAAAGGGCAAGCAAAAGGGCGAGAAGCCGAGCTCGCGGAAGCGCAAGAGAGACTCCGATGCAGTGCGGCCATCGAAGGCAGCGGCATCCAGGTCGGACAAGAAGACCAGAGCAGAAACGAAGAAGCCGGTCGATGAGAAGTTGGCACGGCGCAACCAGATAATCGGACGAAAGCGCGCGATGCGAGCTCGTCGCAAGGGTGGCAAGGCTTGATAGGTACTTTTACATCCTTTGTTGCACACATGTCCGTCTTACAGCATCAGTCAGACCATTGTGGGCGTACAGATGTCAAGTACTACACGTCAACGCTCAAGCGCATAGAGCCACGGAGTACAGAGCTTGGACACCTTCTCGAAATTCATTCAGTGAAGCCACTGGCTGTGGTGGTTCAGGCTTGGCTGATGGACGAATCTGTACCGAGCGGCCGGTATTCTTGATCCTTCCGGTACAAGGATCGAGATGTCATGCGTCTCGCACCAAGCCTCGTGTCTTGAACTGCCATCACATTTTCGACGCTTTTGGCATAAAGCCGCACGAAAATTCTCTTTGCCACGGGATCTGGTGGTACGGGATCTGTCAAGGCGCACAATACCAGGTTCGCTCGAGCAACAACAAGGGTCCCGCGGCAGCGTCCGCGATGGATGAGTGCAGCAGCTCTGCAGATGTGTGTTGCCGCTTCGACAATGTGAAGCCGCTCACTTGCCGCCTGCCGCTAGCTCGAGCTCATACCGGGCTGCAGAAGAGACGGCCCGGATATGTACGACATGCGTACATACTGGGCTCCTTTTTGTCACCTGTCACGGAACGGGAAAGAATGCCAGGACCCCTATCTGCAGACGGGAAGCCGAGACCAAAGCAGATCGCGGCATAGCGAAGTCTACAATGCATTGTTTTCCGTCAAGCGCGTTGTCCGCTTCTCAGAAAGTGATAGATCGAAATTCCCGAGCTCCAAGTCTACGCGAGGCCCAGTAGTGCGTACCTTGCCAAAAATTGTCTCTTGTGCCGCCTCCCTACCTCTCGTTTCTCATCATCCAATACTTGCCTGTGCGATGGTCTAAAGTCTTGAAATCTGACAGTGGCAGGCTCGAACCAGTCTTTATGCGTTGCACAGGTCTCCGCACGAGCAACGCAGAACGTGCCATGCATCGTCACTACAGCAATTCGAGCCTCGTTGTGGGCCAAGGTCGATAGACGTGGACAGCAGCGCTGCTCTGGACTTGGAACCCAGCAATGTTGCATGCGTCATTCGTATGCCCTATCTCGAAGAATGGAAGGGTTCATGAACCAGGAGGGCCTTGTCGTCGGCCGCATATCTGCTGTGAAGATGTGGAGATACGTACTGTTGAGCTACAGCAGTCTTCGTGCGTCGAGATTTTGGGTTGTTGTTGATAACGTCTGACTGACTTGAAGAACATAAAAGGCCCCAACAGAATGCTACATTTCTTGGACCATCAGCCATCGGCTTCTTCTCTGAACAACCCTTCTCGTTGGCCTTCTGCATTTCTGTTCGCGTCCTGCCCTTGGTGGTTCACTGCTTCAATCAATCTTCAACTTCTGTACTTCCTTCGTACGTGTGAGGCCGTACTGCTTTTAGAATACCAGGTCAGTCAAGTCATTCAAACTGCATCTCTGACAGGATTATTGCTAACACGAACTCGCAGAGCTCAATCAAGCCAACGAGACCTCTTCGCTCTCCAACGCAGAACAATCATCCACATTCACTATGTGCCAAGTAAGCTCTGCAACACCTTCTCCACACTCCTCGTGATGCTAACGACTCTTTCTCAGTTCGAGGTCATCCACTTTCACTGCGGCCACGCCGGCAGACGCCTTATCAAGCACTGCCACTTCGCTCGCAACGATCCAAATCACCAGTGTTTCGGAGCCTGGTCTATCAAGCGCGAATGGATCAGCGCCAATCAGATCTGTCAACCATGCTCGCAACAAGCTATGATGCGCCGTGCCCAGCAGGCTCAGCTGAGGCTGTGAGTGCGACCTCCGCTCCGACTTGGAAGGTGTGAAGTTCGGGCGAAGGGTGAATGGATATGGGATTTTCGGCTTAGCGTCTTGAGATTTTTTTTGGGTTTGCTGGCGTTTATGATTTTTTTGCTGAGCGGACATACCCAACTGAGTGCCTTTTTCGTTTTTGCAATATACCGCGTTCGCTTTCTAGTACAAATGACCGAGGAAGAGGGGAATTGGAATGCAAGGTGTACCTTTTTGCTGCCGTTGCTGCTTCTTCAAGATCATCTCATCCTAAAGTCTGCTAGAATCTGGTCCCAAATTGTCAGGACATCTGGTAAAGTGTGAAAGCGAAGGACTGCACGACTATTGACCTTCACCAGTGTTCGTTGCTCCCTCGACTTTGCCTTTGATATTGTAACGTTTACTGAAGAACGTGTACCAATCATTGAGAACTTTCTTGTGTTCATCCGAAAGGTCATACCAATCTGGTCTCGCCTCTTCGGCTTTCAGCGAGGATTGTGCAAGAGCGCGAGAAGCGTCTTTGCCGGCGAACACTATGATCCACATCAACACATATCATTCAACACGGCTCGTATGCTGCAAGAAGCACCTTTGTAAGATCCCTCTGGACCATAAGCCTTGTTACCAGTCACGTCAAAGACTGTGCCCTAGTGATCAAAACTCTGATTAGGGTCTCATCAAGTCTTAGCTGTCGATTTGGAGACGTACTTTGATAGCCACATATGTAGGGTAGCCTTCGTGTGTTCCTGTGCGATGATGAGTGAGCACAAATGCTACCTCAACGAACCATGAACATACACACCGTCACATTTTGAGAGGTGGTCAAGGCTGATAATGTCGTCTTTCGGAGGGTCAAGATTGACTGGTGTCTTTGGTTCGAACCCAGGCATGATGGCTAATCTCACGGTGATGGGAAAAAGATGCGCTTGCTATTATCTGGAAGATGTAACGGGCAGGCAATGATTTGATGAAGTTGATCGGGTCATCGGCTGCTTGGTGACATCGCACTAAATTTAACCGAAAGTCTAAATACCAATTAACATGTGGACGACCTGATGACAAGCTTCTCCTTTCTATCCTGTCCACGAACACAACGAGACATCTGCAATTAGCATGCACGCATATGTGTATGTGACGTGAAATCGATGTCTTTGACATATCCAATCCCTACAACAAATGCTCCGCTGTCTTGCCTGGTTTCACAGGCGTATCGACCATCAACCGAATCAAAGAATGCACAACCTCGGCAGCAGCAAGAGTTGTCGTCTCACCAGGATTGTCGTAGATCTGGTCCATGACAGTCAGCATCATCTCCTTTGGTCTGAAGCGAGCTTCAGAACGACATACCGGTGCGACCTCAACGACATCTGCCCCGATAACGTGCATACCGCTCAGGCCATCCAGAATCGTCAAGAGTTCTCTTGTAGTCCAACCTCCTACCTCTGCAGTGCCGGTAGCAGGGGCATAAGCGGGGTCCAGAACATCGATATCCACAGAGATGTACACACCCGTACCGTTCGTCCGTTCCTTCAACCTCTGAATAAAGCCTTCTGTGCCGAAGCGATCCAAGTCTCGGGCTCGAAGAATGTGGAATCCACAGGCTTTATCGTTCGCGAGGTCGTACTTTGGATTGGAGATTGGAGCTCGAATGCCAGCGTGAATAGAAGCATTCTTGATTAGGCCTTCCTCGTGAGCTATATGCAGGAACGTGCCATGGTTGACACCAGCATAGTGTGAAAGGCCTCCGCCAAGGATATCAGGATCCCAGGTATCTAGATGACTGTCAAAATGAATGACCGCGACAGGTCCCCAATGGTCGACTGTCGATCTCAAAGCTGGCAACGTGGTCGTATGATCCCCTCCTAGAGTGATGATTCTTGGTACGGAAAAGTCGGTGGAGTTGGCGCTCCGTGCTGAGATGACCTTGTGAGCTTTTCCGAGCTGCTTCAGTGCGATAGTGTTGTCGAGAACGATGAGCGGCGCATCGCCACAATCCACGATCTTGAGTCCTTGTTGGAACGAGTTCTTGCCTGTGTAGACACTAAACGCAAATTCGGGCGAGATTCGACGAGAACCTTCGCGGATACCTGGATCTATGTCAGTGATTATGCCCAAGCTAGGCGAAGGTGTTTGCACACCAAGAGGTCCAAATCTAGCTCCAGGCCGTGCTGTGACTCCCTGTTTGTATCGTGAGTCGGATCTCATGACATGCTTGTCTTTAAAGAAGGTCTCACAGTATCGAATGGTGCTCCTAAAACGGCAATATCGTAAGACTCAACCTCTTCTCCTTCCGCAGCCAGACAATGTACATAGGGCAAGTTCGCATAGGTTGTCAGTCCTGCAAATTTCGCCTTCGAAATATCCATACTGAGTTCAGGTGCAACTCCAGTATCGAAATCCATGGCTCCCAAGGGACTCTGAGCCACGTCTGGTATCACTGGCGGGAAGATGATTTCCCTGGCCAGAGCGGCCGTGGCCATTAGAACCACTGCCAATGTCATGCTTGCAGAGGACAAAGATCACACGTTTTTCGATCGTCGAAGCATCGCAGGAACAATGAATTTCTTGAGCCTGATATCACAGTCATGTCGAGATACGGTCGCGCCGTTTCCCGTTACATAACCATCGCGGGATCGGGATTCGGATCTCGTCTGGGCAAGTCCTTCCGATACAGCGGAAATGGTCTGGTCTGCTGCTCGACCTGACCGTATAATGGCGTTGTAACAAGAATATACCACTGTCGAGGATCCCTAAGTTGCATAGGTATCAACGAGCAATGCACAAAATGGCTTGCAGTCCTTCTCAAGCCAGCATGGTTCGATGCCAGACGGAAGAGAACAGCCACTTCTCAAGAGAGTGTGCAGCAAGATCGACGAAGTACTGGTATATATAATGCTAATAGCACGTGGCGAGTCTACTCAAGTCAGCCAGCTCTGTTTCGAGATGAAGCTATGCCTTCCACATCGTGCACACCTGCACCGGCTCTGACGATGGAAGCGGAGTGATCTGTAGCCACAGGTTCTCTTACGCTCGAACGTTACCAGTGCTTGATTTCGGGCTAACAGGCAAAGGTCGCGTCCGTGTTCGTGAACGAGCCAGAAGAGCATGGTATCCCAAGGGCGTGCAAAAGCTGACTCCATCGAGTTAGAGCAGTCGCGGCCATCATCTCAGACACAGGTGCTCTCTTCAGGGCCTCGTATCGGGAATTGCATGCCGTTGATACATCTGCCAGCTACATATTGCAAGCTTCGTAGATGACTGTATACCTGCTGACCTTCGAAGTCCGCTTCGGCCAGACGTCTTCTACGCGCGCCTTGCTGTTGCGTGTGGCTTGCCCGTACCACTGTTCGCCTGACGAGCTTCTCCGAGGCCAGGATCATGCGGCCATAAGGATGGCGGTCAAGCTGTGCAGCGGTCGAACAGTTCATCAAGGGACGAAGCAATGCTGCAGGAGGTGCACGTTCTCATATGGAGGAACAATTCACGGTGACAGGGGGCATCCCGCGCGTTGGATCCTTGAAGGGTCGGACCCCGCGAGCGGTGTTGGCATTAGATTGGGGCCTGGGCTGCGGCCTTCTTGCCTGCAGGCTGCTGCTTGCATTTGCCGTTGGTCCCTTGCGAGGCCCGGAGGCTGTTGTCATCATCAGTAGTGTATTGTTGTCGTTAGCCCGTTCGTATATGGCGAACAGAACAGCGCCCCTCTGCACTGCACCGGCATAAAGAAGACGGCTTGCGAGCCAAAGTAGGGCAACTAGCTCGACCCGGAAGTGCTCTGACGCTCACGTGTCGATCGAAGCGTCAGTTGGCGCCTCATTTCCCTCTCACGATCACGGCCACAAACTTGAGTCGCTGGCAAGGGAGAGGTGCAGTCAACGTCTGTGCCTGAGTTGGTTGTTGTGCTTTGGTCTGCCCTCCACCACTACCACTGCTACCGACCGCAGTCACACGGCAGCAGCAGCGTCGAGTATACGCTTGTTTGTCCCAATCTCCCTCACCTCGTCATCACGGCCGTTTGTGGTAGTCGCGCAGGCTCGCAACTCCATTGAGGTTCCAAGATTACACACTCTTGCTTACCAGGAGCAACCAGGAGCACTTTCTCTTACAGTCATTCACACCCGCCGTCTCACCTACGACCTGGATCCCTCCTCTTCTCCAACCGGACCACGGCGTCCGAGAGAGCGTGGCCCACAACCACACCCACGCTCCCTAACTTGCTCTACCATTCGAAATAGCATGCATTTCGGAAAACAAATATAGAGAGACACACTACGGTTCAATGACCTCGTTAGATCACTGTAGACGGCGCGCATAATCAGCACGAGCGCCGGCGATGGCAGTACACCGTGGCATTCAATCGGCAGTATTCTACTACCTTTCCTGCGCTCCCTGTGCAGACGCTCGTGTCAAGAAGAGGAGGAAGCGAGAAGCCGAACAGTCTCGAAGGGACCGGCTGGCCCTTGAGCAAGACGAAAAGAACAGATATGTTCACCCCGGCGAGGCATCTACGACCAATCCGAATTGGCAGAGTGAAATTGAATTGGGACCCCACGGACGCCGCAAGAAGAAGACTGGTAACAGCAGTCAGCGTGGACTGGCACCCAGCCGGACCAGCAACAATGGAAGCCTGCAGACGAGTTCGGTAGATCTCCCTCAAAGGGCGGGCAGTCAAGATAGTAGATGGAATCACAAGGTGTATCAAAGGGAAGACGAACATTTGTGCGGTCCGTCAAGCAACATGGGTGGGTCGCTTTATGCAGGAAGCTTGAAACGGCCGGAAAGGGTGAAGACTGTAGACTCTTCGAGATCGACGGGCTCCAGCTACTACGCTTCTCGCAATCCACCGGTGAACGACATGCATCCTGCTACCGTTACCAAGATTTCATCCAAAGAGGATGTGATGTGGATGATGCAACCGCTTCCAGTGGCAGAAGTCATGAGTGGGAAGGAACGTGCGCCTAGAAGCCGGAGTAATAGTGGAGGCAGCCGGATGAGCCCCAGCAGTATGACTCTGTCTCGGGAGGTCAGCCACAGATTAATTGATCGCAAGCTTCATGCGGGGACCTCGTCAGCAACGGCCATGTCTCGTGAAAGCTCTAGTCATGGTTCAAATGGAAAAGGTAACGGTGGTCAAAGGCACGACAGAATAAGCGAGCAGGATTTTGCGATCAGCCCAGCACGAGAGACCAGACGTCCTTCGAATGGGTTGACAAAGGATAACTCGGAAGATTCTGCTGCAACCGTTGTCAGGTCTCCCAAATTCACGCCAACGAGACCTGTGCCTCGTCGAGCCGCATCTCGCCCACAGCTTTCGACAATTTTCTCCGACAATGATGTGCCTGCTGGGGTTTCAAGTTCAGAATCGAAATCACGGTCCGAAAACGAGAACAATCTCCCGACCCCGCAACCAAGCAGTGATGAAAGCACACATGATCCATTTGCGCGGCGCTCGACCATAGCAGTGCCGGAGAAGGCGATCACTACGAGGCCTGTGGGAATGACGCAGGGAAGGACTTTCGTTGCTCGTCACAAGCACGAGGACAGCGAAGTCAGCATCAGAGATGAAAGCTGGTATGCGGAACATTTCGACCCTATAGAGTGGATCCACAAGCACACGATGCGTGAGGTCCATGGTAGACGCTCGATGGATCTCTAATGGTTTCCTTCTCTCTTGCATGACACTTGATCGCTTTTTGAATAGCGCTGCTCATGGCGGTGGAGGTTTTGAGTCCTTGTGCACATCTAGAGCGGTGGGTTTTAAGCACGGCGCTCATGAGGAAGCATAACGGCAGGCCGGTTTGTGATTGCATTAGGGAGTTCATGGTTTGAAGATGACAGAACGCACCGGGGTGTGCGGAAGTGGCAATCGTGCAGAGACATGGCCACAGGTGTATATATGTTAGTGAAGAACTGAGCCCGCAACGGCGAATGGTTGAAGTGGCTGCGCAATCAAGAGTGTCAGAAACCTAGCCCGTGGTCAGTTCATGGCCACTGACCGAAAGCAGTGAAAGAGCGCACCAGCGCTCATGCATGAGTCGAACGCGCTCACTTGCAGACAAGCAAACTGCGAAGGAAAGAATGCAGCGAACCTCACTTAGACAACCTTGAACCTCAAGATCACTCCACGCCTACAACAGCAACATCAGCTCACTGTCTGCCCGCATCCTCAACATCAGCAAAATGTCATACATGCCAAGAACACCGACCGAGCGCCCATTGATCAAACCACTCAAGAGCATTCTCAAGAAGTCACCTCAGGTGCCCATTGAAGAACATCGCGATGGCAAAGCGAAGCCATACAGCTGGACCGGCTACAAAGGCAAAGCCGATCTTAAGACACAGCTCATGGCCAGCAAAGCGAGGCAGCACGCCGAGGAAGGTGCCGCACTAGCCATGGAAGGAGCACAGTTTGGCGATTTGCAGTCGAATCTTGCTTCCAACTCGCCAGTCCTGGGACGAGCCTGCGCCTCTGGTCACCATGCATCTATCAATCCGACCAGGACTCGATGCTGCAGAATTTTCTACTGCTATGACTGCATCGTACAGCAAGCCGCGCAGAATGGCGGAAGTTGTCCAAGCTGTGGCCGACTCATCAGTCCTCGCGACCTGTTGGTTGTGGAGGATGCGGATCCGTCACATAGGTCACTACGAATCTCGCAAAGAGTCGACTCAGCAGAGCCCACGGATGCCGTGACCAGCTACGCGGAGCTACCAGCTTCCTCAGAAACGACCCAGCACCCCAATCTGCCAGCATTCGGACTTCAGAGCACGTAGGCGCTACGCCGAGCACTTTGGAGGATTGGTTTGGCGACGCGATGTCTGGATGAAGTGGAAGTGGCGGGCTGCTGCATGGGAATCTCTTCAATGGTGAGAAATGCCTTTGAAATATTTGCTCCTGGCATCGTGGACGAAGAGACAGGACGGCTTGACGCTGCCTGAAAGTGCTGCTATGGCGCAGCCGTGAACGATGTGGTTCTCTAGCTATCAACAGGCTGCGGAGCTGCTGTCGCCGGATTGCCTCTCGAATCTAGCCCCATGCAATAATGCCTCTCCAAGGCATCGCCGGAATGAGAAAATTCGTCCTTTGCAGTCGAGCACAATTGAATTTGTTACCAGTCATCTTCCAAGAATCTATGAAGCCGTGCATCAAGGGTCATAGCCATCGTTTCGTTCTTTCATCGTGCATCTTTCCCAATTCAGCCAACAAGGCTCTGCGTACTCCAGTACGATCAAGTCCTGGAGCGAGAGGAGACCTGATGTTCTCGGAAACACCTCGTATCGCAAAGCTCATTCTATTCCATCCAAACGTCCTTCGCCAAGATCCTTTACATCGTGCCATTGTTTGTAATCGCGCCGGACGTAGTTCTCGAATCGAAGACGAAAGCAAGCGTAGGGCAGTAAGGAATCATATTACAGTGAGGGGAAGCAGACGGTCTATCTGACCTATATTACAGGGCCAATCTGCGGCTCCGGCCTTATATTGAGCATATGTAATTTCAAGTCTAGCGTGGATTCGTGGAGAGCGGCGTTCACTAGACTCTTTCGCGATCATTTCGGACACATGTTGCACCACGGCGTTGGGTGTGAAGACTGGGTGAATGGAGAGATTTCTAGCACTAGATTCTCCACGCGTCTCGGAGAGCGATTGCTGTCAGAATGGCATTCGGCGTGTGTGTTCCAGGAGGGGACACAGAGAACAGACCTGATGCCGGTAGAAACGAATCGGGTTTGAAGTGACGGACAGACACCCTGGCCCAAATCATTCGGCCCACTCCTGATCGACCACCACGCCTACTCCTTCCTTCCCTCCCTCCCTCCCGCAGTGCACGCTCTCTTGGTTGGAGTCTGCTTGGAGAGCTACGGTGGCACGGTGCTAGGCTCTAATCTTCGCTGTTGGCTTTCGTTCGTGCTTCGTGACCACATTCTCGAACGACGCCCAGCAGCGATAGGTGATCATTACTCCCCGCCGCGGTGCTACTCAGTCGCATTGCTCGTGTATGATCTGCGACGGTGCTCAACGACAGCAGCAGCACACAAATCCGTCGGCCACGTGTATGCGCGACCCTCGGACTCTCAACGCCGGCAGCGATACGTTCGAAAGGAACAAGATTAGATTCAGATTCATACACATACATATATGATGGGGCGGAGGTAGAACTAGATGACATACACTCGCGGCTAAGAAGGATCTCCAATCAGTCCCAGAGTTTGGCTGCATCAAGGGCAACGCTGTTGCATGCACCGCAGCCACAAAATGGAAGTTCTGGTACCGAACCAAGTCGAACTTCACTCCGACCACCACCACCGCTCACACCAGCGCTCACCGAACCGCATCAAATCTCGACCTGCGAATCCCAAGGTGCTCTCGTCGATTATTGATTCCCTTGACACCCTCGCGCCATTGCCGGACATCCAGCCAAGCGAGCACTTCTCCGAGACAGCCAGCCAGCATTCGCGCGCAGAGTCGTCGAGGCGGTCAGTGACCAGCACGGCATCAATACACAAACCCAGAGAGACACCCGGCTTCGGAGTCACTTATGGAGCAGATCTCGAACTGGACGATGTAGATGGCGTGACCGATGCTGCTCTCCCGCCGACAATTCCTACATCAAGAGCGCCCTCTGGCTTATCGCATCGCAAGTCGCAGCAGCCGAGTGCGAAGAAGCCGCTCACCATTCTCCATTCGCCGAGCTCTCGGCGAAGCTCGGTCGGGGCTGCAAGTGTGGATCGTCCAGAGAACAGCAGAAACAAGTTGAGCTCGGAGAGTTGGGTGATGAGAAGCCAGTCTCCCGCAGTCGCCGATGACTCGGTGAGCCTGAGAGGGAGGACCTCGCGAAAGAATCGTCTGCGGCGAGTCGGGTCGCAGGAAAAGCTAAGGTCGGAAGACAAGAATCATTTGGCGAATGAAATGCCAGTTGCAGAGAAACGTCTGTCTCTTGCCGAGCAAATTATTGCAAAAACACCTGCGAAAACAACAGCCCCCAAGAACAACAGATTATACCTGAGCGACGCCACGCTCAGCGAAGATCCGCCATCGAATGAGCGGCCGAAACTGCTGCAGACCAATTCTTTTGGAGAGCAGAGCGCTGGAAGTGACAGCAAGGTTTCCAAAGCGTCTTCAGACCGACAACTTTCTGTCTCTGGTAACGGCTCGCTGAAGAGTCCCAGCCCGATTCAGGACTCCATTCCCATGCGGACATCGTCTCTGCGTCACCCAAGCAGCAGTCCAGCAGGGAAGCGAAAGCACAAAAAGTCCAAGCGCAACGCTGCAACTTCCAGCAAATCTGAAACAATGCCTTACAAGCCTTCCAAGTCTATACCAGATGAAAAATGGGCGGACCTGGGCGATGATGATGAGACTGTCCGACGCATCAAAGAGCTCAGAGAACAGCGAAGATCTCGTCTGCAGGAGTCAGCTTCTTATCCCGCCTCGGTCGAAATCCCTTTGGCGCCTTTGGAGGGATCTGAATCACAGCATATCCCAGTTCGTGGCCTGTCAGCTCCACCTCCCGATGTAGCTAAGCGAGGGTCAAGAAAACCAACAACAGCCAATCGCAAGCCTATAGACCCTACGAAGGCGCATATGACGCTTGGTATCAGGGGTGATGCAAGGCGCTCTCTAGATTTGAATGGTGCAGCTTTGACCGCGAAGAGAGCTGTCCACGATTCGTCTGATCCCAGCAGGAACGAAAAGTTTTCTTTGGCTGTAAAGCGACCACAATCGGAGTACTACAGACCCATTACAGCGCGATCAGCAGATCATTCACCTGCGGGGCGTCTATCTTTGGATTACTCTTACGCCAAAGCGGTGGACCTGTTGCAGGAAGAAGAATTGCAGAACGCGCTCGAACGGGAACGATCACGACCATCGGCACCCAATCGCACCACATCACTTGGCTTGCAAGGACCGGATCTTCAGACTCCAGAAAGGCTTCAATCCAGCCCGGCTGTTCCCCAGCACTCTAAATCAACGCCGAAGAAGAAACGCTCTCCGCCAGAGCGGTGGACAGCCCACCACCCGGATCTCCCGCTGGCTTTCGACAAGAGGAAGAATCGCCGGAAGTCTATGAGCGATGCTCGTCTGGCGCGACAAGCTGATGATGGATCGGACTCGCCACGCAGAGATAGCGTGGAAGATGCTGTAATCGAATATCTAGCCGCGCCTCGACTGAATCGGAAGGTCAAGCACCCTTTGACTGGCAGAACCATCGCTTTCTCGGAAATTGGAGATCCAGAGGGAGCTGCAGTATTCGTGTGCGTTGGCATGGGCCTCACGCGATATGTAACGGCCTTCTATGACGAACTTGCTATGACTTTACGATTGCGCTTGATTACTCTAGACAGGCCGGGCGTTGGCGGCAGCGAACCATATCCACCAAACGACAAGACTGGACCTCTAGGCTGGCCTGAAGATGTGCTTGCTATCTGCCAACATCTTGGAATTGTCAAGTTCAGTATTTTGGCCCACTCGGCAGGCGCTATTTACGCACTTGCTACAGCACTCATTCTTCCTCACCTGGTCAAAGGCAAAGTCCATCTACTTGCACCCTGGGTACCACCTAGTCAGCTTGAGGCAATCTCACATCCCACCGCATCAGCACCTCCAGCGAATCCATTGCCACGCAGTCAGCGCCTTCTACGGGTACTACCGACACCTTTCTTGAAAGCCGCCAACTCATCCTTCATGACTGCAACTTCAGCATCGCTGAAGCCAGCATCAAAACGTAACATCAAGGCTTCTAATAAGTCCTCGCCTCGCAGGCCTTCAAACCTCCCAGAGGTGCCAGAGGAGAAACCCGACAGTCGAGATCGACCAGAGTACAATCGACGCGAATCAATGATGCTCATGGACCAGTTCATGCCTGCAACGAATCCTACTGACAACTTTCCAATCCCGGTCAAGGAAGAAGAAGAGCACGACGAACTCCTCAAGCGAGGCTCCCTGATCCTTTCAGCTACTGCGAGCCCAATGGATCCAGGTTATCAGGAGGCTTCATCAGGTCTCAATGCTGCCGAACATACTGAGAACGAACGCCTGACTGAGTATACTAGTCGACTAACGCAAATGACTTGGGATCTCGCCACACGGGATTCTAACCCTGCGACTGATCTGGTGGTTTGTTTGGAGCGGAATCGTGACGTTGGATTTCGATACACCGATGTTGGTGCACAAGTTGTCATCACGCATGGCAGTGAAGACAAGAGAGTACCGCTTGCGAACGTGAAGTGGTTGGCAGAACAGATGAACCGAAGGGCTCTTGGTTTGGACAGTCTTGGGCCTCTCCCTACCTCGAGTGTGACGAGTCGGGAAAGCTGGACTGATACAGGTCGCGGGGGTTGTGAGGTCCGTGTTTTGGAGGGTGAAGGACATGGACTCATGGCCAGTCCTGTAATCATGGGCGATGTTCTTACAGAAATCGCGAGCGAGTGGGCTGGACAAGATAGAGGGCATCTTTGATCAACTACAGGTTCTTTGAAAGGGCGGACAATGATCCTGGGCATTTCGGAGAGCAACGTGCTTTGAAGCTTGGACTGGAAATGGAAATGATAATGGAAATGGAATGTTGAGTTGGAAGCAAGGCTGCCTGTTGTAAGATACCCAAATTGCGCTACTTCAGGCGCTTATTAGCTATTATCTTAATTTTACGACAATTTTCGCTACCTCATCTTCCTGAAGACACCTTGTAGAAATCAGGTGCGTACTCGAGCAACCAGCTCTTCTCGATCTTGGTCACATCACGGATGAATGTCTTGTCGCCTGTCTCCATGATTTCCGTGAATATCACCCAGTCCGCATTTCTGTTGAACATCAAACTTGAAGGATGTGCATGCAGTACAGTCCCGCGGTCGATTGTGCGGAATGTGCCATCCGGTTGCATTCTCGCGGCGTGCGCAAAGTAGCCGCTTGTCAGACATCGACGAATCGATTCCTCTTTTGGTCGACCTCCTGCTTTCAGGATGTCCTTGCCACTTAACGACTCAGTAATATCGATACCAAATCGCTCAAGGTATCGTCTCAGCTGGTTCCGTATGCTGACTGCTCGCGACATTGATTTGAAGTTGAGGTAGTGCTGTTGACACCATTTCGCTTCCTTTTTGCCTTTGGTGACGAAAGCTTGGTAGACATTGAGCAGTGTCAAATGATCGCCTTCTTCGACTGCGAATTTCCTTCTTGCTGTTTCTTCGGCTTTCTTGAGGTCGTGCGTGAACCAGATATTGCCTTGAAGACTGACCATGGCAGCGATCGTCAAGACTTCGGAGAGGCAGTCGAAGGACTTGGCGGAGAGGAGACATTTGGCGAGCATCGGCTCGAGTGCGAGCTCGGCCATTCTTGTCCCAAGCGGTTTTGTGAGTTTTGCGTAGTCGTCTAGAGCACCCAAGGAATACAGGAGTTCCAGAGCTCGAATTATGAGCTCAGAAGGTGGTGGAGTGATGAAGTCGAATCTTGCGATGTTGTCGATGCCCAATGCTTTGAGTTGCAGAATGGTTGGTGCCAGGTTCGAGCGCTGGATTTCTGGTACCGTTGCATCCTCCAACGAAGTGAAGGCTGCCTCGGTGTACAGGCGGTAGCATTTACCGGGCTTTGTGCGGCCTGCTCGACCTGCTCGTTGTGTAGCTGATGCCTTAGAGACCGGCGTGGCGGTCAAGGTCTCAATGCCAGTAGTCGGGTTGAAAGCTCTAAGCTTTACAAACCCGGAATCAATGACATAGACTATGCCATCGATCGTGACACTTGCCTCCGCTATGTTGGTGGAGCAGATGACTTTACGCGTGTTTTCCGGCGCCGGCTCGAACACATACATCTGCTGCTCGGTAGTGAGACCTGCGTACAGTGGATACGGTAAAATCTTGTCCGAGTCTTTGGGAAGCGAAGGCAATCTGTCTGCAATCATTTCAATTGCTCTTTCGATCTCATCTCTTCCGGTCAAGAAGATCAGGATATCGCCTTCGGGCTCTGTCATGTGAATGTCAAAGACAGTCTTGATTGCTCGCTCCAAATATTCTTCGCAGGGCTCCGAGAGATAGTGAGTGTCCACGGGAAATGTTCGACCTGCGACACTAACGATGCGGCCGATCTCTGCAGCCTTGTGATTGTCTGCTCCTTGTCTATCTTCGCTACTGGCGAAGAAATGCAAGAAATTCTCGGCTTGCAGTGTAGCTGAGCTGATAACGATTCTCAACTCTGGCCTTCGCTTGCGAATCTTCTTCAGGACACCAAGCAGGACATCGGAGCTCAGGCTGCGCTCATGGGCTTCATCGACCATAACTACGCTATACCTAGAGAGGAGCGGATCCACTAATGCCTCTCTGAGGAGAAGGCCATCTGTGAGGAATTTGATCTTGGTCGCAGCAGAAGTGACATCTTCGAATCGGATTGAATAGCCAACTTCTTGCCCTAGCTGACATCTCATCTCCTCGGCCACTCTCTTCGCAACTGTAGTCGCTGCCACTCGGCGCGGCTGGTTCTCACTGTAAGCAACTGTCAACTACCATCACAACAGAATTTCGAGAGGTCATACTTGCTTGAGTCACGGCAATTATCTTGCCATCGTTACACCAGCCTGCTTCCTGCAGATACTGTGGCAGTTGAGTAGTCTTTCCACTTCCAGTCTGACCAATCAAAACGGTCACGGGGTATTTTTCCACTGTGTAGAGGAGGGCATCCTTGTGGCGCGCGATCGGTAGAAGTGAACTTGGCTTGTGAAGCGCCGGAATAAATGAGTTCAAGTCGTCCATGATGGAGATGGTGTAGATATGACCACGCGAAGAAGCCCAGAGCCAGATCCTGATCGTTTACTTCTCACCGAGGCAGTGATAATAAGAAAGCCTCACTTGGACTTCGAAGCCTCAGCATGTGCAAAGCTGGTTGGTGATGAGTCCATCTCTTGTTCATCTAAACCATTGCCATCGCAACAACAAGACTTGACCGAAGAACGGAAATAGCAGCACGTGGGCAGATGTTGGATCGACAGGGTTGTTCGGGCCGTTCGGCTGCCTTGGCGGAAACGTCACAGAGGATGCAGGTGCAGCTCCAACGCAACTGCCTGGAATTGCGAACAACACTTTCTATTCCAAGAAATTTGACATCCCGCACTCAGACGTACGTCGCATAGCTTTCGCATCTCGAGCAGACCGCTTCGACATGGCTAAAGACAGCCCGCCAGTCTCACCCATACGTCCAGAGGAATCAGTCACTACGAGAGAAGAGATGAACTTTGACGACGAGCAAGAAACAGGCACGGTCTCGCCACAAGGCCACGAGACGCCAACAAAACCACCCGCGAAAGCACCCTCGCCTCGTCCGCGAGTTTCTTTCCAAGATGGCCACGAGGAGATTCCCCCAACGAAGCCACCACGACCCATGAGTCCAATGCAGCAAGCAGAGAATACGCTGATCGAGGCCTTCCCAACCATCGACACCAAGGTTGTCAAAGCAGTTCTGCATGCGAGTGGTGGCAAAGTTGAGCCGGCTTTCAACGCTCTGCTGGGGATGTCCGATCCAGACTTCAAGCCAGAAGAGCAGACTCCGGCCCCAGCACAGCCACCGAGACCAGCTTTGCGCAACCCGATGAGCCAGCTCGAGGCAGACGAGATGTATGCGAGACAACTGGCTGAGCAATACAACAGTGCCGGTCAGCGATCGCAAACTCGCTACAATCAACGACAGCCAGGAACGCGTCGTCCGAACCAGCAACGATTCGATGGCGATGATGATCGCGAGCGCAGCTTCTTTGATGACGAGCTACCAGAGATTGGAAGAAACATCCAGCAGGGCTTTATGGAGACGCAGAAGACAGTCACGAGCTGGATCAACAATTTCAAAAAGAAGATTGATGGAGAGGACGAAGACGAGGATCTATACTCGTCCTCGCAAGCAGGCTCTAGACAGAACACTGGTATGGGAAGGCAAAACTTTGGTCCTAGCCAATCGGAACAGCTGCGTGGTATTAGGCGATCTGCAGAGCAGCAGCGAAGGAGCAATGAGGCGCAGAGATACGACGCTGATCCACGTGAATTCGACGAAGGCGAGTTTGAACGCCTAGAATTGAGAGACGACGAAGCTCGTATGTGATGTGTTCTTGGAAGAGACTCAACAAAGATCACTGACATGCCTGCAGCACCACCACAGCCACCGAGGACGTCCTCCCGCAAGACTGCCAATCCTGATCTCTTCAAATCGCAGCCTAAGCCTCCGCAGAGCGGGCCAGTAGATGAGGGTGAGCAGAAGATATCCTTTACTGTCTAGTTTCAGAATCGCTGACAAATACGTAGTCGACGCCGCGGAGCGAAAGCAAGCTGGAAATGCCACCGACCCCGACAAGGCTGCGAAGTGGAAGCCATTAACGAGCGTTGCGCCGAATCCAGAGGACGACAACGATCCATGTAAGTGAACGACATGTCGCTGATGCAGCAAAGGCCATCACATCGGACTTGGCTTTCGTGTCTGCACAGCCAATCTTAGATTCGCTGCGCCGGGGACACTTGCTAATCGCTGACTTAGTCTCTCTTGGTGATGACGAGGAAGACAAGGACAAGACCGAAGATTTGAGGAAAGAGGACTCTGAGAGGCTGAAGGAGGCCGCTCGCAACAGCGTAAGTGGTGTGAGCGGTGATTCGGCACGAAAGCCATCTGAGAGTGAAACGACTGCGAGTGGGAGGAACAAGGAAGCAGAGGAGCTTTTAAGCGGCAAGAAGGCATGATTCAGCGATAGTCCGGGAAACTTGGCCACGTTGGTTTCCAGTCAGACTTGATACCATCTTGTATGGAGCACGCGAGAAGCTGAATACTGTAACATTCAGCACCTCTGCCGCCTTGCACCTCACGTTTGCAATCGTAAGCCAAGCTCCCGATAGTCTTCTCCCATCGTCCATCTGACCGGTAGACGCAGGCAGCTGCGTCCAGAACATCAATTGCGACATCTCCGCATGCCGAGGATGCGCACAGGCTCACACTAATCCCTGATGTTCATGTCTTAAAAAGGTACAAGGCGGTGCTTGATGCGCCGATAAATGGAAGGAAGTCTCGAGTAAAGCCACTGAGTTGGCACAATGCCACAGCGTCCTATTTCCAAGGCAATCCGCCCCTATTACGACATTGACGGCTGATACCACGCGGTGCTGCCAGGAATTCCCATCACTACAGCACGGTCGCCGCCGAACTTATGCTTATTCATTTGCTCCGGTACACAGAACGTCGACTCTCATTTAGACTCCATTTGGAATGCCGAGCTCCTTATGAGATCGATGACCACTCCCATGTTCTCGTCACTGGGGGTCTCCGGCTCTGAGGTGCCGTCGCTGTCGGAGACCTTGTTGGCACTGACAGCGCTGCCATCATTGCCACCCCTGATTGGAACCTGCGAGTGAACGAGAGTGGCGTCTTTACGTGAACACTTGCCCTTCCTGGCTTTCACCTTGTGCTTTGGAGTCGAGCTCGTCTTGCCGTCGGCACCATCCTTTTCCCAGCCAGCAGTATATGTGAGCTTCAGGTTCTGAACTCTTTTACCAACGCTCTCGCAGCTCTTGCCGTACTGCTTGCATTTTTAGCCGCCAAGCATGTTGACAGCATGTGTTCGAGAATAGAATTACCTTCGACGAGCCGGCGTGAGACCATCCTGACCACGATGATGCTGTAGTACCGCAACGGCTCCACGGCTGGGAAACGATAGGCCTTCCGATCAGCTTCAATGAAGTCGCGGATGATGATAAAACAACCACGGGAGCCGGAGTCCTTCAGAATCTGATGGTCCTTTTCGTCAGCTCATCGATCATCTACGAGGGAGCTGAAGATGACTTACTTCCTTGCACCTCGTAATTGAACTTCCCTTTTGCAATCAAAGATCATACAGGAGCGCCTGGCAACGCTTCAGCTTAGTAGCACGAGATTCGTACAGCCCTCCGAAGTACTCGACGACTTCTTGCGTGCGCTCCTTTTTCTCCTTGTAATTTCTGTCGCGGTACAAGGGCGAGAAGTTGTACCTCTCCCAATTCGGGCTGCTGCCTTTCTTGTGCAGGTTCTGTGCGTGCAACTTTCCGATGCAGACATGCTCGACGTCGGCCCTGTCGAGCATTGCTCGCAGTCTCGTCATCTCAACATCACTGTCTGAGGAATCTGCCGCTTTCTTGGCCCAAATGGCCATGGCGCCCTTGTGAGTGTTTGGTACCTTCACGATCTGTTGCAACTCAGCGGAGGTCTCCGCTGCAAGCATGTTGAGCGACTTGTTTTCATGACGGCGGAGGGAAGTCAGCGTGACGAGCAGGAATTCGAAGTAATGCAGGCGACCGAGATGTTTTGTGCTCCAGTCTAAGTTTATGAAACCTCGCACCAATCCATAGGTCAATCTCCATTGAGCGACGCTTTTGGCAGGAGCATCCCTCGCTGACTTCACTTCCGACACCATACTTAAGTGCCCTTCAAATCAACCCATCAGTTCTCCAACATCTTCTCTAGGCCAGCATGTACCCTCTCATTCCGCGTGATAGAACCATTCTCCGTCGGACCTTCTACCGGAGATATCTGGGATTCATGTAGATCAGGAGCTCATGAAGCACAGTGTCCTCCTTGGCTCTCTTGAGCGGAAAGAATTTTCCAGTTGCCTTTGAGTACTTTCGGAGCTTGTTGGCGGTCGCAAAGCGATGAACCATGGTCTCTGCCTGCTTTGCAATGACGAAGTCCCAGATGTTGACGAAGACTTGGCTCAGGATCTGTGCGCCATATCAGTCTTGTGCGACCTCATGCCAGGGAGTACATACCACCAACCTTCCTACACTTCGTGAGAGATGGACCAACTTCGACGCCGAGATCCTCACAAAAGGTCTGGTATGCCACGAGCTTGTCGGGATTCGAATGGTAGCGCTCGTCGAAGAACTTGAGCACGTTCTCGATCTCAGCTTCTTGCTCGGCCGCACAATTCTTGGCAAGCTCTTGCTTCGTTTTTTCCTCTGCCTCGCGGGACCTTTGTGGAGTAATTCCAGCCTTCTTCTTTTTCTTCTTGGTCTTCTTCTTGTTCTTCGTGCTGCGCTTTGCCGCTTGCTCAGGTGCAACGTCGACTCCAGGGCCTAGGTTGAGGCGGTTGATGCCCTCAGTCAGCGCAACCTCAGCGGCCACATTGGAGGCTTGGTTGGTGGCAGCCATATTCGGTGTCTTCCCTGACAGGCCTGTTTTCTGACGCTGTCACTATAGCTGGTTGAGAGTTGAGCTCGCTGCTGGGATTCTGGTAGGCACAAATTTTCAGACGATAGAAGAGGAGCTTCTAGGACTGCATGACTCCTGACCACTGGATGTGACGTGCATTCGCGGTCGTTGCTATGCCAATCTGGATCCGTTTGAATGTGAGGCCCGAAGCCTGCATGCAGCGATGCGGCTTCCCGCTACCCTGAACACACTTTCACATATTGCTTCTGCCAGCTGCAAATACCGATTCCAAAGATTCCCCAGTCCAGCTCCCGACACATAGCTAATGGTATTGAGCACTGTGTGTGGCGACTCATCCACTCCTTGAAGGCCAAGGACGCGAGGTCAATTCCAGCATCTCTGTCCAAGTGGCACGAGGAGAGGAGTGGCACATAATTCGATGATGTGGCAGTAATTGGAACCGCTCCAAGTTCTTAAGAACCATCAGTCTGCTCTACTATAGGAGAATCCGCTGAGTTCCACTCGAGACCGTCAGGGACAATAGTCTCCCTCTGGTCCATCTCCAGCACTATGTCCAGCTCGTCCAGGCTCAGAAAGTTTGCCGTTTCTATAAAATAGAGCCGCAACCCAACGAAGTGGAGATTATTAATGCTTGCATTACTCTACGAAAATTGCTGCCTCGAGGTCAGTTCGATATCCAGGACTTCGCTTCGTATGAAGGAACTTTGGCTATAGATAGAAATACATTGTTTTCACCACAAAGGTTGCGAAGTGCTTCACGATCTGCTCAACGAACTCTAGGTGCAAGACCAGAGGATTGCGAAGAACTGCACAACTGAGCCAAGGTCTTGGGCGACGCAAGATATAGTCCCGAATTGTCGCTAGTCGTTACAACAGAAGACCCTGTGGTGCTGAACAGTCGAGGTGTCCAATTCTGAGCAACATTCGTTTTCACGTTCACGCTTCGGTTAATCAAGGCCAAGGAACTGTGCTGGACTGACCGCCATATGATCAGCCGACGTTCTTCCGCTGCGTGTCATGGTATGACCGCACCGCACCGACGCCAAGCATCTGGATACATGGTGAGTCGTGGGCTCACACAAGCAAAGTATGGAAGACTATGCTCGAGCAGGCGCGGAGAAGTGTACATGTTGTTGGTGTTTCGCAGAGGGGAACGAAGCGGAGGAGCAAAGGTGGCAAGGCAAGGCAAGGCACGGACCGCCGCGCTATCCTTGTCAGTTGCCCTCTCAGGGTCGCGACGTCCAGACTTTCAGAAACAGTACGGTGAAGCGGGTAGGCGGGCATCTCTTGCAAGATTCTACTCATCAGAACCCTTGCGAAGCTCCGTCAATTCTTCATTTGTTCGTGGGCGTCGTCAAACACAAAGCACGCCCTGCCAGCCATTCTCGCGTGGCACTCCTCCCCGACGTTGGCGAGGGCGAGTCTGGCTGCTCCACAGTCTCGAGCCCCTGTGAAAGCTTAAGGAGGCTTTCATTATCGACAAACTCCTGGAGTCCTGGACCTGAAACAGCTCCTCTTGCATTCACTTGCACTCGGACATATAGCTGGTCGATATTGCTGCGACAGGCAAGAAATTTGCTCTTCAATGCTCCACTTCCGGCTAACTCTCATTGTCAGTGTCCGCCATGTCCTACAACCAGCAGCAGCAGGCGCAACAGCCGTCAGGCGATAGCCGCAACCCGAATCGCCTGCAACTCAACTTCGGCTTCACCAACCAACCCAATTTCGCCGCCGAGCAAGGTCGTGCTTTCCCCACGACGCCCTCGACCTTCCCACAGCCGTTCCCCAACTCCGCGGGCCAGCAAGAGGTCTGGGGTGCGCAGCAGACGACCAGTGGCATCAACAGCCAAGGCTATTTCTACAACAATCCTACTGCGTATCAGCAGTACTCCAGCAACGTTTCACCCGCAGCAGGGTACCGTTCGCCAGGTGGCTTTAATGACGTGACAAATGGGCTTGCACATCAATTCCAGCATCAGCATCTGGGTGGGAACACTCCTCGATCTGCCAGTCCCTACAACAGACAACCATCTCCGGCTACTGCACGACCCCGAACTGCGGGCGACCCACGCGGAGCATACGCCAACAGCTATCTGAACGCCCCGATGCCGGCAATGCCACAGCAACCAAGCCTCTACGACGATGAACCACCACAGAAGAACCCAGACAAGTACTCTTCGACCATCACCGAGAGGGTCAAGGTACAAAAGATGCTCACACAAGAGTTCTTCAAGGAGAATGTGGAGAGAGCTCGTGCCCGAAATGAGCGGTATGTCTGCATTGAGCTCGATTTGTACGAGCACAAGGCTAACTTTAATCAGATCAAAAGAAATCGAAGCCATCATGAACGATCCACAGCTCTCTGAAGGCCGCAAAGAGACCAAGAGAAATACTATGAGGAAATCCGAGGCGAACTTCTTGCGTTTCCTAAGGACTAGTGAGAAGCCACAAAACTACAACACACTGAAGATCATCGGCAAGGGTGCCTTTGGTGAAGTCCGTCTGGTGCAGCGCAAGCACGATGGCAAGATTTACGCGCTCAAGTCGCTGATCAAGCAGGAAATGGTACAGTCTCACCTTCTCCTTACTTTGGTCTTCTTGGTCGGTGGATGATTATGGGGCGAGTGTTGACAAGTGCTATAGCACAAAAAGGATCAATTGGCGCACGTACGTGCCGAGCGTGACATTCTCGCGAATGCAGACAGTCCTTGGCTGGTTAAGCTTCACACATCATTCCAGGACGGCACGTTCTTGTACATGTTGATGGAGTTCCTGCCTGGTGGTGATTTGATGACCATGTTGATCAAGTATGAAATCTTCTCAGAGGACATTACGCGATTCTACATGGCAGAGATCACGTTGGCCATCGAGGCAGTTCACAAGCTTGGCTTTATCCATCGGTGAGTATTCAAAGAGACATATCGTACCAACAATCACTAACGATATCACAGTGACATTAAGCCAGACAACATTCTTCTCGACCGCGGTGGACACATCAAGCTCACCGACTTCGGTCTGTCGACAGGCTTCTCGAAGGAACACTCGGCGTCATACTACCAACAATTAATGTCTTCATCCAAGTCAAAGTCTTTGGCACAGAATCGAAACAGTGTTTCTATCGACCAGATCCAGCTCACGGTGTCCAATCGTAACCAAATCAACACTTGGCGTAAGTCGAGACGACAATTGGCTTATTCCACTGTCGGCACTCCCGACTACATCGCACCAGAAATTTTCAGCGGCAAGGGTTACGACTTCGGCTGTGATTGGTGGAGTGTGGGCACGATTATGTTCGAATGTCTCGTTGGATGGCCGCCGTTCTGCGCCGAGGAGCCTCATGACACCTACCGAAAGATCGTCGACTGGCCACGCCACCTTCAGTTCCCTCCAGACCAGCAGTTGGGGCCTGAAGCTGAACACTTCATCCGTAGTCTGATTTGCGATTCTCAGAACCGCCTGGGTAGGGTCCACGGCGCACAAGAGCTCAAGGCACATCCATTCTTCCACGGCGTTAACTGGGATGGTCTTCGAAAGATTCGTGCTCCATTCGAGCCGAAGCTGCAAAGCAACATCGACACCCAGTACTTCCCGATCGACGAGATTCCGCAAGTCGACAACTCGGCCCAGCTTCGCGCGCAAACGGAGGCTATGGGTGGCGACGACTCGACACTCAGTCTGCCATTCATCGGCTACACGTACAAGCGTTTTGATGCTTTTAAGGGAAGCTAGACGAGTCCAAGGCGTTCATATCCATTAACAGCGACGCATCAGGCGGCGTAACAGCAGCTTGCAGAGGACAAGCAGAGCACGTTGAGCAGGCGCATTGAGAATACTTTAAACCATGCGTAATGACAAGCGATGAAGAGAGATGTGGATTGAGGGCATCGAAGGAGAGAAATGGACGGGAAGAAATCGAGCTGGCCATGAGCGCAGGCCGCATGCATAGCAGGAGCTGATTTTGGTGTGCTCCCATCTGAAGGCATGGGCTTGCTCGATTTTGCATTCTGCTGCTGGTGCAGCATATTCCGTTTAACTAGTCGGCCGCGTCGACCTGCGGCATGTATCTGAAAATGTGGTTGATCGAAAAGTACACTCTCGCGCTCTTTCATCGTGAGCAAAGTTTTACTCCAAACGCCTTCGCTCATAGCATCTTTTTATGAAGTCATAGGTATCATGTTGTATGTCGAAGACCAGCCGGCCTACGTCGTCTTCTCCGCGCTGGACATCCCACCCTTCTTCAATTTTCCTGCCTCATCGTGCCTCGAATTGAATCATGCTATCGCAGGGTCAGCATGTTATCCTCGAAAATTCCGTGCACTGCACTTTCGCAAACTTACCGGTTCGTTCTCTCCTTGTACAGCACGCGGTATCCACACTCCTTGCATCGGATCGGGTCGCCCTTCTTCAATACAACCTTGTTGTCGCAGTCACCGCAGAGGTAGTGCACTGGCTTCGAAGTGTCCTCGAATGTGCTCCCTTGACCGGTGATGTTGAAGCCGCCGGTTCCAGACCCAGAGGCCTGGCCTTGCTGGGAGAGCGATGGAGGGGTGTATTGTTCGCGCGACATGTTTGCGGTTTTTTCGAGGTAGTATTTCGTGGTCAAAGGTGTGCTTGATGGTGCTGGAAGCGGTCAAGATCTGTTCGCATGTGACACCATCTTGCTTACTAAGCGGCTCGACTCACTTCCCTCGCTTGCTTTTTCCAGCCTTGCCGCTGACCGATCTCGGCACCTTTATCGGGATTGTTCCAGGCAGTAATTAGCAATTCCACGCCAACTACTGGTCCGCTGCCGCCACTCCAAAACTATTCGCATGTGATAGTCTCTTTCTTCTCCCCGCGCTGGTCGCGAAAGGACCATAATTCTATGTGTCCCAGTCGAGGCAGCATACAACGATGTCTGCTATTCTCTCCGCCGACGACCTGAATGACTTCATTAATCCGGGAGTCGCGTGTATCAAGCCTGTCGAGAATCTACCGCAGCAGCAACCGCAGGATTCTGGGAACCCGTATGAAGTTACAACTGAGGATAAAGTGAATAGCGGGACTGTTGCTGCGCCGGCACAGATTTCACTCACGGATTGTTTGGCGTGCTCGGGGTGTGTTACCAGTGCCGAAGCGGTTCTGGTTTCGCTGCAGAGTCATGGAGAGGTGTTGGATACATTGGACAGATATCATGAGATGCGATTGCCTGGGGTTCAAGGGGAAGAAGGCTGCAAGAACGAGCAGTGTTGTGGCGACGGCAAGATCTTTGTGGCAAGCGTGAGTCCTCAGGCTCGAGCGAGTTTGGCTGCGACATATCATGTGTCTGAGCGAGAGGCCGGATACATGATCAGTCAGTTGCTGAGCGGACCTTTGGGCGTCAGGAATGGCGGCAAAAATGGAAGCGGTTTTGCATGGGTTGTGGACACAAATCCTATGCGGGAGGCAAGCCTAGTCGCGGCTGGTGAAGAGGTGGAACAATCTTTGGTACAATTGCCGGAAGGACAAAAGAAGCCTGTCATTACTTCCGTCTGCCCTGGGTGGGTGTGCTATGCTGAGAAGACACATCCGCATATGCTACCGCATTTGAGCAAGCTGAAGTCACCCCAAGCTTTGACAGGTGTTCTGCTCAAGTCAGTCCTTGCGAAGCAGTTCGGAGTCAAGCCGCAAAATGTATGGCATCTCGCCATCATGCCGTGCTTTGACAAGAAGCTGGAAGCCTCACGAGCCGAGCTTACTTCGCATTCCTGGCATGGACAAGAAGGAGATGCAGTACGAGATGTGGACTGCGTAATTACTGCTCGTGAATTGCTCATGCTTGCGGAGAGCAGAGACATCAGCTTTCCAGGACTTCCCAAACACTCGGTGGCTGATCTGCCTCCATTCCCTGAGCCAGCAGTGAATGGATTCCTTCTTGGACGCTCTCGAGGCCAAAAACGGAAGCGAGAAGACACGAACGCCATTGGTACATCTGGAGGCTACCTTTGGCACATTCTCAAGACGAAGCAAGCCCAACATGCAGGATCTCAGATTCGCTCTCAGCGAGGCCGCAACAATGATGTGTCAGAATATAGCGTTGTTACAGCAGATGGCGAACCAGTCTTCAAAGCAGCACGTTACTACGGCTTTCGGAACATTCAAAACCTCGTACGAAAACTGAAACCAGCAAAGGCCAGTCGGATGCCAGGTGCGACAGGCAGAAAGGTTGGAACATCAAGACGACCTGGCGCGGCATCTGCCGGCAGCGATTCGAACAATTATACCTACGTCGAAGTCATGGCTTGTCCAGGTGGCTGCACGAATGGCGGAGGACAGATCAAAGTAGGTGACGTGCCTACTCTACGACAGACACCTGGCACTGGAATCGAGAACGGAAGCGACCAAGAAATGATTTGGGAGCAGCGCGAATGGCTGTCGAAAGTTGATGAAGCTTACTGGAGCGGGGATTCAGACAACGGAAGTACAGACGCGGACGGCGATGTGCAGATGGAGCACTCTCCTGCAAGAGACTCAGTAATATCTGGAGCCGGCGATTGCGACGTTGTGGATGGCATAGACACTCGCCAAGTGAAGGACTTTTTGAAGCATTGGGAGAGCATAACAGGTGTAAGCCTAGACATCTTGCTGAAAACTACCTTTAGAATAGTAGAAAGCGATGTTGGGAAAGAGAAAGGTGGTGGCGATGTGGATAGAGTGTCTGCTCTAGCACATGCCGCAGGTGGGGGATGGTAGGGTAGACACTATCTGACGACAGTAAACGATAAAACGATTCCATCAAATAAACCCAGCATGATCAAGAGCATCAAACAGTTTTCCTTTGTGTTTACAACTTCCCACTACTCCGCTCCATTCCCTCGTCCAACAAAGCCTTCCTTACAACCTCAAAAACATTATAATGATCCAACCAAAGCACATGTTCAGGAGTTCCATACTCAGCATCCTGATCCGAAACCGCATTTTGAAAATCCTGTTTCAACTTCGTCTCATCTACGGCTACCTCCTTATCCAACTTCTCTCTTTCCTAAAACCCTCTCAGGATCAGACCTCGCCCACCATTCACCTTGAAATCTCGCATCCTTCTGAACTCTCTCGCAGCGTGGACGACGGAGTGACTCGTAGGGGGTCATAATAGGTGTGAATGGAGAGGAGAGAGGAGAGAATCAAGGTATGTTGGAGACCCATTGCTGAGCCTTGAATTGCACACAGCTCAAATAGGAGGATGTGATTCGCTTTGCTTACCGCACCCATAGCATTATATACCCAGAAGCCATCAAGCTGGTTAAATCTGCGGATACACGAGTTTTTTTTTCTCTCCAGGACAGGGTCTGAGTCTACGATTTGGCGTTCCATGCTGTTCATGGCATTGGGCTATAAACTTGTTCAGCAGATTTCTCAAAGAATTTCCTGATGCTTGATCAGTTACCTGCAGTTGAATGCCACTCCCAAGCCCAGCAGCACGACGTTCATAGATTCGAACATGATGACTTTTGCGAGCCACTAGTAATGAGAGTAGGAGAGTCGGCATGATACCCTTTGTGATTAGTACGAGGCGTCTCCCGTTACGTCCAATCCCAGCTAAACAGCCTGCCATTTCGCCGCCAACGATGATGTTCAAAGGCATAATAGCGGGAGGCGTGTCGATGATCGTGTTCTGTCAAGTCATCTAGAGAGGCTGCTTGCAATGTAAGCATTCTTGTAGTCACTTTTATCCTTACAGGTCCTCCACCCGGATCTCAAAGCTGTTCGACTCGGCGACAACGACAGTTCACATATTTCATCGGACCCGGCTACTTTAGGGGCAATCGTCTTGTGAGAACCCGAGCCCGAGTAGGGTGGACATAGCGTTCGTCGGGACGGTACGAATTCGCGATCTGTCCTTGCCGTGGTGGTTTTTGATGGGTAGCAAATTCCTTTTTGGAGCTGTGATCCTGGTAAGATCTTGTTATAGCAAGCTTTATACGAGGCTCACAAATGCCTATTCCATCATACAACAAGGATAGGATACGTTGACGTGCTTGGGACATTCACCATCGCCCAGCCTTCTTCTTAAACACATTGCCCTCGAATTCGCCCCGGTTCCATCTTTTGATGTCGCGTCCGCAAAGCTCCCAGAGTTTCTCGTCAAGTTCAGCCTCACGCCGTAGCTGCGACTGTTTCGCGCTTGATACCCTAGGCGACTTGGTCTTAACGACGCGCTCCGGCGTTGTTGGCCTGACGAAGCTGGTTTGGAGGAAGCTGGACTCGAACTCTGGTGTCGTTTGCCTCGCCCGCCTGTCGCAGAGGCCCCGTCCTGGTCGCTTTCGTGGAGATACAGTACGGATGCCAAACGGCGAGTCTTCTGCTAACGGCTTGTCCGTCACATTTGGCGGTGTTATTGTTGGCGGATGCCTCAGTGCAGCTTCTCGGCTGCTTTCTGGACGGGCAAAGTCGGCAGGCTGTATTCTCGGTTTTGAAGCGCTTTTGGATGGACTCTTGCGCGGGCTGGGTGGGTATTCCGTTTCCAGTTCCGTGTTCGAATCCTCCATCGACGTATCAAATTCGTCCTGTTCCGGTAATATCAAATCTTGTAGAGGAACTGGTGTACCATGAGGCCGCCGCGGTGTACGTGCATCCTTAGGTGTGGCTGCGAACTTGGGTGATGATCTGATGGTGTCATTCTCCTGATCCACGTCGCCCATTTCGGAGTCATCTTCCATTCTGTCGACATGGTTCTCGGTCGGACGAGTGCGAGATGATGCATCTTCCAATGCTGTATGTGTGCCAAACACGTCATCATCGCCAGCCTGCAAGACAAAAGGTTGCTGTCTGGGTTGTTCTGCATGCCGAAAGAGTTGTTCCCGTCTGTGTGTCGGCGCTCCTGTAGGTGATCCATCTGCTCTCATCTTCCCTCGTACTCGGGCGATGGTGCGACGTCTCCGCACAGGTGCTTCTCGTACTTCCTCGTCATTTCCACTCTCTTCAGCTACAACTTCCTGCCCCCTGGCCTGTGCCTCTCGCACCAATTGCGCCATTGTCGGCTTGATGGTGGCATGGATGCTGGTCATGAGTTCTGCTCTCCGAGCAAATGCATCGAAGCCTTCCTGAATAAGCGCGCCGGCCTCAGCATTGAGCGCACTGTCTGGGTTCGGATATATGAGCAAGCACGATATAGTGACGAGGATGTCTCGCAGTGTCAACTTGCTGTCCCAGTCCCGTTTTAATGTCTCGACGCAGACGCCGCCGGTTTGCGGATCAACATTGGGATGGAATATAGGAGTTCGAAAGTTTGCCGTGGGAGGTTGCTGTGGGTACTGAGGCGGTATGGACAGATGTAGCTTCCATACTCCTGCTGCGAAAGGAGTAGCAGGTGGTCCGGCCAGCAGTATGTCCAACTCACTCAGCGAGTCGGCGTGGTCCGCGTTGAGCGGAAAGAGGTAGTATGGTGGCAGCTCAGCAGCATGAAGTGCATTGTGGTCTGCTGCCAGGCGCCGCAGTGCTTTCGGGTTCTGTCATCCATAAGCTACACTCGCGCGCAATGACAATGGTTCGGCGCAAAGCACGTACCATCGGGACTTCCAAGATTTGATGCTGGTATTTCTGCTAGACTAGACTGAATTGACTATGCGCGGATCGATGCCAATACCATCATCCAATGCGAAATTATGCGGTGCGGGAGATGCGCGTGAGAATGCTCGAGGTCCAAAATCGTAGATGGCTATGTTTAGGTGCAATGCTGGAGGGCGAAGTAATGTTATGAAGACCTGCAGCCACTTCCAGGAGCAACGCGCCGACTGAGACGCGCCTGCCGCGAAGTGGCCAGCCGAGGCACTCTTGATGCTTCAAGTTCATTCAATCCACATTCGCACCCTCACGCATTACCCATGCATTATTAAGTATATACAGCAGTTGATCAGAAGCTATAATTCTTCCTGTCCGTCTCGTTCCTGAAGCCTCTCATGCATCTGTATCATTTCATTGCCATCCGTCCGATCAGACCGCTGTTCGCATGTCTCTCTGCTCATTCCCAGCCTCTTAACGCCTTGTTCCCAGATCAATGTCATTATTCAGAGTTGTTCGCGAGCCTCAAAAAACTTGCTTTCTCTCTAAGAATCCACCTTGATCTCGGGCGTCTGCACTGCATCCTTCTTCGTTTCGCTCTTCGTCTCTTGCGGTTGCGCCTGTGTCTGTTGCTGCTGCTGCTGCTGTTGTTTCTCCGCCTTCGGCATCTCTTCACGCTTCGGAATTGCGCCCAATTCTGATCCTTGACCGCTCTGTCCACGTTTTCTGCCTCCAAAATGGTGCCAGCTACTGCTCTTGTCCTGGCTGGCTGGTCTTTCCGACGAATCGTTGCCGACGCCTGGAACACTCTCTGCCATGCGAGCGAACAATCCGCGCTTCTTCGGCTGGGGCTTTGATTCTTCCAGGTTCACATCCTCAAACTTATCTTCCTCCTGAGTTTGTGGCACCTGCAGAGGTCGGTGAAAAGAGTTTGACGAGCGTGGGGGCTGGAAGGTTCGACTGTCGAGCGATGCGCGCGGCCGTCCTTCCAGAGGCTGAATCACCGGCGAACGTGCCGAAATGTCCTATGATACGAGCTTCGTGAGTATGCGATCACAAGAAGAACACGAAGTACATACGAAAGATCTGCGATAAGAGTCGAATGATTCTCTCGAAATGTTGAAGGGTTCATTCTCGTCAAAAGCGCATCGGTGCAAAGATGACGAAGTAGTCGACCGCGACGCTGTCGTTCCACCCCAAAAGCTCTTCTTCTCTGTAGGAGATGGTGGCAGAAATACTCCAGAGTCGTTCACCTCTGCAGCGAGTCGTTAGTGTCCAACCCAAATTAGTCGGTCGATTCGACCCATACCGCTCAACTTGTATTCAGTCGGCTGTTTATTGTCAATGTCGATTTGCTTGACGCCATTCGCCTCTTTCTTGTCAGAATTGACCTGCGTCACTTCAGGTCGAACGTTCTCGTCCTGCTTGCGGAAAGGATTCTTGATGATAGCCATTTCTACGTCGTTCAAAACTGTAGCGGTCGATGTCCTGGACTCTAAATCATGCAATCGTAGTCGTATGCCAGGAAAAGTTGATTCTCGATATGAACAGAAGCGCCTTGCGATCAGTCTCGAAAAGGTCGAAGTCGAGACCGAGAGCCTGGGGTGAGAGTAGCCGAACCGTGGGACTTGGGACGGCGGGCGCAATGCTCTTAAGATGGTGGACCACGGCAGTCGGCTCGAGTCCTGGCGCAGCCACGAATGAGGTGACTTCTTCTAGGCTTCCAAGGAAAATCTGAGGACGGATGCGCAGACGCAAGCACGGCGAGGTTTGTCCGGGATGAATACCTTATGTATCTGTACTTCTCAGCTGTCGCGAACATCACTTGCTGCTGGTGACACCATTGAGCAAGGGCCTCTCATCGCGCCGATTGTTCCCACGCAGATCGTCTCACGCTTCGGAGCTGAATTGCTGCCAGATGCCGGCCAAAGCCTGACGGAGATGCACACCTCACTTGAGGTGGATGCCACCGGCTGCTTCTCTTCCATTGAGCACATGATGCGAAGTGCGAGGTTCATCAGAGGGTGATCGAACAAAGCAGAGGAATTCTGGACAGCCATAGATGACAGGATGAAGCAAATAAGCCCTCTTCGCTTTTGGTCTTGCTTGGACTCTTGCAATATGATATTCTGAATGCTTCTTCAAACAGGAAATGTCACTTCAATGACGCAGATGTCGCTGCTATATAATGATCAAAGTTCACCGGGTTAAAATACCACTCCGTTGCTATATGATACTCATCCATTAATGAGTCAACGCTCACTTTCGCAGCATTAGTTGACAGGTCGTGCTTGGAGCAGACACTGGCACTCACTCGGGCATCGCGACATATCGACTTCTGCGGTGTCTTTCGCACTTGGTCTCGCCATGGTGCCATGCCTTTTTCTACAGGGAGTACTTACAAGTGCTGGGCAAGGCTTGGCCGCTCTCGGTGGCGGACCACAAGTCTTGAGACTTGCTGAGACTCAGCGTGCGATACGTACCACACGCATAGCAATTTTTGACAGTCCGGTATAGGTCCAGCGATGAATAATGCTCGACCGCCTTCGTGCAAACATTGAACTCATTACTCGTTATGGTTTAGTGGCCTGTGAGTTGTCTGAGGCTTCCTGCTTCTCCAACTCTCACATCTCTGGACATCACATCACGCAACATGGTCGTACCTACCGCTTTGCCCACAGAGCCAATTGATCTCGAGCAATCTATACATAGACCTCGAAAACGCAGAAACTCGGAAGTCGCGCACTTCGCCCGAGAGAATGGTGCTACATTTGAATCTAACGCGAGTGCGGCAACGAACGGGGACCATGTTACCAAACAAGCAGATGCAACGTCGCAACCCCAACTTAACGAGGTGGCGGAAGAGAATACGCTCGATTTTGACGTTGACGACAGCCATTCCGCCTTCGAAGACTACCTCGATCAAATTGAAGCTCGGCCGTTCGAGGATGGTGCGCTACTTCTCAACACCCGATATGCATCCCTGCTCACACGTGACAGATACAACAATGGACACTAACGACATTGCACGATTACGAGCTCGACTTCGTGAGGATGGCATTGAGAAGTTCTTCGACGCGACTGTAAATTCTGGCATGGATGCTCGGAAGCTTGGCATCGCCTTTGGCATAGATCCTGCAGTTGAGGTCGACGACGAGACCTATCTCCGGCTCCTAGGACTTGCTGTTGTACGTGCTTTCTACAAGCGCGAGAAGCTGTCCCAGTACAACACCTTGGAAGACGCTGCCGCACTTCTACAGAAAAGCAGCAAGATCCTGGTCATCACGGGCGCTGGCATATCGACTTCCCTCGGCATTCCTGACTTCCGATCAAAAGGAACAGGATTCTACGACAAGATTCAACAGATGGGCCGTGATGATATTGCTGAGCCGCAAGATGTCTTTGACATTGAGATGTTCGATCTTGATCCAACTTTGTTCTACAGCCTCGCTGGCGAGATATTGCCTGATCGCAGCAAAGGCTATACACCAACACACGGTTTCATTCAGCTATTGGACCAGATGGGAAAGCTTCAGACAAATTATACACAAAACATCGACAATCTCGAAGGCATTGCCGGAATCAACGCAGACAAGGTTATTCAGTGCCATGGCAGCTTCAAAACTGCATCGTGCCGAAAATGTAAGCACAAAATTGATGGCGCTGCAATTGAAGCCGACATTCGCAACAAAAGGGTACCAAAGTGTAAACGTTGCGAGAAAGATCTTCAGGCACAAAAGCCTCAGAAAAGCAGCAAGAGCAAAAGACCTTCCGCCGACTCCGACTCAGACGATGACCTTCCAGAGCCGGGAGTGATGAAACCAGACATCACCTTCTTCGGCGAACAACTTCCTGAAGACTTCTTCACAAGATTCACAGACATCGATGCAAAGGACACGGACTTGGTCATCGTGATCGGCACCAGCCTGAAAGTGGCCCCGGTCAGCGAAATGCCAAACTACGTGCCGCACCACGTGCCACATGTGTACATCTCGATGGAGCCCATACGGCACGTAGAATTCGACATTCAACTCCTCGGAAAGTGTGATGAAGTTGTTGCAGCATTGTGCCAGAAGGCTGGCTGGACGCTTAAACATGACTGGGTCAAGCCAGATGAACAGTTCGAGATCACGACAAGCGATGGTGCACCCCCTTTCATCTGGAATGTCGCCAAGGTAGATCGACAACCAACGAGCTCAGAGCAAGACAGAAGCCTCACAAAACCCGCTGCTTCGCCCACGGAGCCTGAGAAGATGTCAGAGACCAAGACTAAAACCGAGCATGATGAAGTTCTTTTGTCGTCGAAGCACAATCCGGTAATCGATCTCACCTAGAAGGAGATGGTGCATTACGCGTTGCGTTCGCCCTTTCCTCATAATTCCTCGCAAGTCCTCAAAGGGATGTAATAGTAAGGAGTGTAGACGGAGACACGCATCGTGGTAGTACACACTTTTTTTTTCAAAAGGAATGTATAGAGAGAGATTAGATATGAGGCATCGCAGGCGCAGCACGGCATGTTTGACAGCATGCAGAACATGATGTGATAATATACGCCAGAATGAAGCATGAGTGTACGCATTTGAACAGTAGTAGTAGCTGTCTGTTAGCGCGCCTCTCATCTTTCGTAGAGTGGGTGCTACATACACTTTGCCGGTATGCTCCATCAGCTCCATCACTTCGACTTCCAGTCAAAAAGCCCCCCCTTCCCGAGAGCCTTCTCTCTCGATATCCTTCTTCTCCTCCTTCAAATCTCAACGCCCTGCAACCCATCCATAACCTCCTCCCCAACACCACCCTTCTCCACCACAGCCCGAATCATCCTCGACATCAACGCCCTACTCACCCCACCTCTCGGAGGCTGCCAAACCTTCCTCTCAACATCCTTCTCCCTCGCCGCCAAGGTCTCAGCAGCAGTAGCATTGCTCGTCGCCAAATTCGGTACCCCAGCAGCCGTAAGTCTCGAAGGAGGATCAATAGTCCTCAACGCCACCGTGCTGAGCTCGCCTTCAGAATTCTGTGCAGCGGAAATCGCCACTACGGAATCTGCCACTGCGAGTTCTTCCTTCGATGGGTCGAAGAGGATGTTATTCCCGACGGTCATGACGAGGAGTGTAACTGGTGGTTTGACTGAAGCGTTTCCGTTCCGAGGAAAGAGATACACAGCAGCTTCCCAATCATCGTCGAAAAAAGGATCCTCATCACCTTGAGACTTGAGCGCGGGGAGTCGTGTCGAGAGGAGAGCCAAATGTGTCGTCAAAGAGAGTAGAGGTAAAGGGTAAGAGAGAGGTTGTGATAGGAGGAGGATCTGTTTAAAAACTCACCTTGTTAGCCACCAAAACTCGGTCATGAAATGTAGTGGTGGTGGGGTTCTTCTTACTTACATCGACATACAACCTCCAATGAAACCTCTCATTAATCCACAATCGATCCTTAACCATACCCCCATCAGCAAGCAAAGCCTCCAACAACATTTGTCCCAGAAACACAGGGAGAGCATCATCATCTCTGATCCCAGGAATTTCAATCGAGACTTCGATCCAAGACTCTTCACCTCTTCCACCTTTTCCCTCTTCCTCATCATCACCACCACTCATATTGATATCTTCTGCAAGTCCTAGCTCACCTTCTGCAACTCTCACCCCACCCCTCCTCCTCCTCTTCTCAACCTCAGCTTTAACACCAACGACAGCTTCCGTCCCGTCCGCAAAACATATTCGTGCGCTGCCATTTGTGCTAGGCAGGATGTCTGTTTCGGCGATGAGAGGACGGAATTGTGCGGGCGCGCGGCCGTCGGGTCGGATTGGTGGGTCTTGGGAGAGGGAGGTGTGAAGGTATGAGAGTTCGGCGGGTGAGAGAGGGATGTTGTTGGTGTAGGGCGCCATTTATGATGGCATGAAGACGTGTGAAGTCGTTTGATGAAGTTGATAAAGTTGATGCTACGTCTTTGCATACGAACGGAAGTAAGAGTGGGCGGGCTAGACGTGGTGGCAGTGTTTGTGGTGTTGATGGAAAGTTGAAGACGAAGGATAAATTTCAAGAGCTTCGAAGCTCCTTCCCGACTTCAGAAGACGCGATTTCGCGCCGCGGATGACGTGAGCATGCATGCGATTTGGAAGGCACGCACGAATTTAATACAGGTCGAACTGAGAAGGCACGAATTGAATGGTAGTAACAATATTGTACGTGGTACATTTCATCTAGTTAGCCATGCAGGATGCCTCCAGCCAGCATTCGCGGATAAAACTTCTTAGCAATGGAGCGGTCTAGTTGCAGACGCACACTCTCGGGGGTATCAGCTGACCAATTTATCTCTTTGACATCTGCCGGCAGTGAACAGATTCAGCTCATGTATGGAGCTCTGAACAGTAAAAATCAACAATATGCTTCCTTGGCCCTGCCTTTCCTTCCCTGATGTTTTTGTACAAGTGCCCAGTTCGCGCCGTAAACCAGATGGTGAAATATGTTGTTCCAGACCAAGGAGAAGCTTGTGGCTCGTTTTGAGCTCCGACGGAGTAACAACGCTTAAGAAATGATCCAGTATTAGGATCCTGTACAAGATGTGGTCCGCTCAAGGATGCAAAAACTTTCGAGTTTGCGACCAGTTCCCAAAACGCCGGGAGTAAGAATGCGAATCGAGGCTGTGCTTGCAGCCGAGTAATGAGGGAATACCGCTTGCAAAACACCGATGCAATGCAGTTGTTCGACAACATAAGAAAAAGTCAACGTGTGACAGGCCCTTGACGCCAAACGCCGTGGCATAAGGAACTTCCGAGAGTGACGGCCGTGACACATTTCGTCTACCGGAAAGCAGCTTGCGTGGCGAAAATACTGGCAGCGGCCGCAGCGGCCCAGTCGTTCTCATCGTAAGGCGGCGTCGGCCATTGAGGGGAAACGACACCTTTCTGCTCCGGCCTTTGAGGAGGGATGTCAATTGGCTTCGTTGGTGTGTATTCGTGTGCACCAAAGTTGACGCCCATGTGATCTTTCGATGGTGAAGGTGTCAGGTACGGAGCGTGGTATGTAGGCTCCGATGTCACGTGTGGAACCTGGGAGCGGGCTCCCTGATTGCCATTTGGTAGGCAATTGTCGAGACGCTTCGCCGCCCGGTGCGCAGACGCGATGGCCTCGTCCAGGAGCTCATCCTCCTCACAAGGTGTCTCATACCGGCTCGGGGCGTGACGTAGAGATTGTCGTGTCCTGTTCGAGGAAGCACCGGCACTCTCCTCCTTTGGGTATGGTAGCGAGTCATGTCGCTTGAGTGTTGGGTTGCTCGCCATGTGTGTAGGATGCTTCGACTGGTTGTTGCTACTGCTGCTGCTGTTCGCGGCCATGTCGAGGCTGTAGCGCACATTCTGAAGGGCCTTGTCCAGCTCAGCAAAGTTTGGATCAGATGACGGATCTGAAGCGAGTGGTGCAATTGGATTTGGCTGCTCTTGTACCGACTGCCGATTGCTCGTGGCCCAGGGAGCACATCCGACATTTGCCTCGATGTCTTCAGCTCCTGGCGTCATTTGATGCCTTCCCGATAGTCTCCTCGCCCGTTTGCGAAGGTGTGAGAAGAAGCTCTCTCTTTGGCTGCCAGTTGGCGACTTGAGACCATTCGCACCGGTCAGAGCGCGCTCGGCCTCTTGACGGTGTAGATCCGCGTAGTGGTTGCCCTGCGAATTCACTGACAGCTGACGTCCAATCTTCTTTCCGACACGGTCTTCCTGTTGCTCCGTAAGTCGAGTGCTGGCGTGAGCGGTCGACGCGTCGGGAAGAGGAGAAATCGGCCTGATCGAAGGCAGAATCGGCATTGGAGCCGCGTTTTGCGCTCCATTCGTCCAAGTTGCTCGCTTGGTCGCATTCGGTCGCGTCTTGCTGCCAGCAGTCGAAGTGTCGGTGTTTGCGTGAACCGGAGCAGGTCTCGACGCGTTACTTTGTTGCACGTGCTCTGAAACAACAGGAGCCAGGTTGTTGTTAGCACCCAGGGACTTCCTGAACCAGGACGATGTCTTTGTGGAAAGCGAGGGCACGTTTTCTGATGATCCGTTCATGCCCAGGGTAGAGTCCTTGCGGCCAAGTCGTGCACTGCTCTTGGGTCGTAGTGGGTCGTGTGCATCTTGGAAGAATTCGTGCTCCAAGGCCTGTCTCGACGTCGGTCGTCCTCTTGGGTCCCACATGAGACACCATGTTACGAAGTGCGCTAGACTTGCTGGCCATTGAGGTGCAGGGAGAACGGTTTCGAGAGAGTGAGGCGCCATCTTGGGAAAGGAGAAGCCGAGCTTCTGCGCAAGCTTAATGCCTTCCTTCCACTCTCCACCTCCCACCTTTTGTCCATGCTTGTTCACCCAGGCTCCTGGGCTTCCCATAATTTCACAAACTCTCCAGACTTGGTCGACCTCATTGCCTCCGGGGAAGAGAGGCTTTAAAGTCGCGATTTCCACAGCCATTGCTCCCACCGCCCAAATGTCGACGGGCGCTGAGTACTGGCCGGCTCGCAGCAGAACTTCAGGAGCTCTGTACCAGCGTGTCGAGACGTATGTCGTGTACGGCACGCGTGAGTGCGTTTCTCTGGCAAGACCGAAATCTGCAATTTTGATGGAATAAGCCGGTGGTGTCGCAGGAGGTGTGACAAGTTGTGAGTAGCGTTTGAATGCGTTGCCAGAGTCGGGAGCCGATGTGGACACCAGAATGTTCTCGGGCTTGATATCGCGATGGAAGAAGTTGTGTTCGTGGATATGCTCCAGACCATTCATAATCTGAAACAGGATGCTCTTGACGCTGCTGCAGTCAAGCGGCTTGTGATCTCTCGCCTTCATTAGTTGGTACAAGTTGCCGTCCATATGTTCCATGGCAATATGGAGCTTCTTGCTCAATGGGTCCAGGAAAATGTCGTAGGCCGGCACAAGGTGCGGGTGGTTCGGCAGTGACTTCAAGAAGATGACTTCCCGAAGTTCCATACATTGCGAGAAGTTCTCGAATGTCTTCTTCATGGTTTTGATTGCCACCTAGAATGAGGAGTTAGTAGGGAAGTCCCCTATCCGGACAAGGACGCGACCTACAAGTGTGCCTCGTCGGACGATATGCGCGCCAGCGGCTCTCGTCCTTCCCAAGGTCACGCTTCCGAAGCTGCCATCACCAATGTCCTTCATGATCTCGAACTTGTCTTCGAGACAGAGGGCAGTGGACTGCGAGCCATTGGACCAGCCGCGGTACGACATGTCATATGCGACGGTCATGATGGATTTTAGGGCCTCAATGATTGAGGCTGTTGCTCGTAAGCTAAGTGAGCACTAGCGGAGCATAGAGCTTGTCGGCTGTAAGTTGCGAGGTCTGTCGCCATCAGTACAACATATATGAGGGGCTTGGGTTGTGATGCGGACTTACAGTCGTTAAAAAGGGTCCGGTTGGAGGCGGCCAGCAGTTGTTCGAGTGAATGGTAAACCGTCGAGGCCAAGATTAGGGATTAGATGGGTATGGTAGGTAAAGTGGAGGTGGATATGGGTAAGGATACAAAAGCAAGGAAGTGGACTCTGGAGCGCTTCAAGATCCGGTACGGGCGTCGAGTGGGATGTGAAAGAGTGTAGACGACGATGGACCTAGAAGATGGCTTGGAAGTTGGATGGTGTCGATGAGGTAGGTGCTCAAGAGAAGGGAGGCTCCAACACCACGGTAGGCGGAAGTGCAGCCGAAAGGATGGAGTGCCGTTAGCAGACGATCGAGAAGACCAGTGCCGAGATAGCGCAGGCGGTGGCTTGACTTGTCGGGCAGGAGTGGGTCCTTTAGAGGGTAGTGATGAGACAAGTCGATGCTTTGAGATGTGCAAAAGGAGGTTCGCTTGGTGCCAGAGAGTCGTGTTTCGAGGCCACGGTACGGGTGGTCGCGATGGACAGTTCGTGTGGATCAGAGATCAGAAATTGATGTGGCCGTGGCGCGTGGGTTTGGAGGTGTCTCGACACGCACAGAGTGCTGGGTGACGACTTCCGAACGGGTGCACGCGCGCGTGTTTGTGCAGAGTTGACGAGGGAATGCCGGGCAGGCTCGAAGGTATGGCCTTGTGTTAATTAGGCGGGAATTAAGTGAGACACGACGCCAGGGCGAGGGTAATGAAGATAGTGTAT
>LFZO01000150.1:0-41111 GCA_001578225.1 Pseudocercospora musae | reverse complement strand
GGGGGGGGGGGGGGGAGCACGGGTGGTGCCGACTGCAGAAGGCCTTAGCCAGATCGGCACGACGCTTGGAAGTTTGGCTGGCAAAGGGCCTCGCAGATTTCGCGGGCTGCTGCCGCTGGTGGTGAAGAGTGTCCAGAACAATCCACTGCCAGGCTGCCAGCGCACTACAGGATGTGCTGCGGTCGTTGCGAGGCACAACTCGCGTGGCCTCTCAGAGGGGAGCAGCCCCTGTGAGGTACTGTACATACACTAATTAAGCGTTGATTTGTCGAAGAGTCTGTTTTGGTGTGCCCAATGCGCCGTGGCTTGATACGCCGATCCGCCCGCCATGGAGGGGAGGCAAGCGGCAACTTGCAAGATGGCGAGAAAAGAAGGGAGCCCTCAGAAGGCTGAGGAATGGAGGAAGCTGCGGCCTGGCTGTGCGTGTGCCTGTGCGCGAGCGTAATAACGGCCTGTGTGAGAAGGTGCGAGCGGTGCTACTACACACGCAAGTCTAAAATAATGAAAAACAAGGAGGCCAGCCAAAGTCACTTCACATCCATCTCAGCAGAGTGCAGCGCAGCGAGCGCACCAACACACGCGCGCACGGCGCACGCACGTTCGGGGTGAACTGTGAAGCGGCCTGCTATAAACAGCACCCCTGCACACCGATCGTGCTCCGACTCTGCACTCTGGAGTCCTGCTTTTTTCGCGCATCAGATCGCGTCACGCTCGCGTCGCGAATAGCTATCTGTGTCGCTGCCACTGGTCGGTGTAGTGATGGCCAAGTGACAGGTCATCGCTGGCACTAAGTTATGCCCCGTCACAGCGACGTGATTCGCAAGCGCTGCCGCAAACACGTCTGCCAACCTTGAACCTGCCAGGCTGCCACTGCCAGAGTTCCCCCGTCTCCTGCTCGCACCAGGTGGCCGGTGCGCGGGTCGGACTCGCAGATGCCAGAGGTACAATAATAATGTATTGTGCAGGCACAGGCTACAGCCAAGCAACACTCAGCTCCCACACACCTTTGCTTCGGAGAAAAGCAAAGCATTCTTGATTCACCACCCTATCGTATCCCAAATAATAAATTCTTCTCCCGCGAGCCGCGGCGAATTGCGCGCTACATCACATAGCATGTGCAGCCGACGTGTGCTCGGAAAAGTCCCTAGCACTTTTTACCCGGCCCTCCGAATTTCTCTGGTGACGCCGCGTCCACACCTCGACGGTCGACCTGCCTTAGCTTTTCGCCCGAGAGTTCCGCGCCCCTGACTATCTTCCCACGTCCTGATCTGAACATGGGATGGCTCGATGGATCGGCCCATAGAAATCACTGACTCCACTGTTCCTTCCTTGATTTATGTCCCTCCCGCTGGTGGCAGCAGAAACCAGTGGCACGCAAAACTGCCTTGCGTGGCCATCTACCACATTCAACCACTGACATATACCACTGGCTGTCGACGACTCATAATCTGTCGGGAACCACTCACTTGCAGGCCTGCAAAGAATATGTACATCGTATCACTCCGGCATTGATCATGCACCTCCGGCTGCCAACCCAGGACTTCGGACACGTCACCGAATGCCGAAGTCTGCGACATTGCCATGCAGAATGCCTGACACTAATTACATGTTCCTCGTCTAAAGTTATTGTTGGTGAAGATCGAGAACGCGTCTGATGCGCCTAGATAACAGCTCACGGTCAGTGAACGTTGAACGTCCAGTCAGTGGATTCCAATTGCATCAAGTGCGTATGATTCAGCATGGTCAAGACTCGAGACGGTCGAATCTGCTCCTGTCGAAGACGATGGCGGTCATCGTTGTGCGACCACTATGGCATCATGATCATGGCAGCGCGCCCGGTGCAACCACTTTTGCACGTTTCGATGCGTGTGAGTTCGTATCAGACTACCAGTCCATTGGCTCCCGACGACCGCCGACGCCGCCGGACGGGGAAGCTGTTAAGCTGTTCCTAGCACACTGGACATGACAAAGATCGCCAGGAGCTCGACATTCGACAACCTGCTGTCGGCCCGCACGTGCAGGGGGGAAGTGACAACGGTGACCTCACCATTCTCGGGTGTGCCAAGTCCTCTCCGGATGGCAGCAACAGTTTGCAGGTCTCGCAACTCATCGCAAGGCGTGAAACTCTTGCTCGCAGCCTGTCTCTTGCCATGCGCGATTCGAGACGGCCAAGTTGGGGAAGGGCAACCACTTGATGCAGGTCATTGCGACGTCTTCCAAACCGGTACTGTACCGACTGCTTTTTACCTGTTCCTACCGGTAGGGGTGTCGTTAGTAACGTTGCTAACCTGTATAGCAACCTTGGTAACAGAATGAGTGTTACTAACCGTTGCTATTGTTATCGCTGCCTTAGGCTACGATCCTAACTTTAGCTCATAATAGTATTAAGTAAGTAAATACGTAGAATACTACTATAGCGGCTTAGAGATATACTCGGTACTAGTGTCCTTTATAGATCTACCTCTTGCAACTTGAACAAGCCTAAATTGGTATAGATTAGCGTAGAAAGTACTTCCGTAGGTCTACCGACGGTCTATTACTAGGGATACTAGATTATCTAGTAACTATAGGGTTATACTAAGGTTATAAGGTATCCGTACTAATGTTATTAGAAAGGCCTAAAACTCGAGAATTCGATAGAGCCGATTAAGAGAGTATTGTTCATAGTTTTGCTATCTATTTAGTCTATTAGATCCTCTATTTTCCGTATTTTAAGTAATTCTACGAATCTTTAAATTCGAGCTTTTTAGGAATACCTAAGCTAACCTATACCGACTCCCTTAATTTCTACCCTATTCAAACGGATAACTAAGGCGACTTCGTACGCTATATCTAGTATAATTATTCGAAGGATATAGTTATAAAGAATAGCCTTAAACGGAAGTAGAAATACCTATCTAAATATAAGTAGTATTAAGAGCATTTGCTACTATATCCGGAGCCTAAGCTAGAATAACTAACTTACCTACTTACGCGATAAGGAACGCTACTATACAATCGCTAATAGTATAAAGAAGTACGAGATTATACTATTGCGAAGGTAGTCTTAGTTAGTAGTAGCGCCTTTTTAATAGTAGATAGGTAGTATTATCCTAAGTAGACTAAGGCATTTTATACCTTTAATTAGTACTATAACCCGCCGGATCGCGAGAAGATTATTAAGTATCTTCCGAGTATTAAGACTAAGGTTAAGAAGGCCGTTTAAGAGGTATTTAACGTATAGAAGGACCTTAACTTTAGCGCTAACGAGAGTAAGAGTCGTAGCGGTACGCGGTTCTATAACTTGTTAGCAAACACTTAATCTAGCTCGTTCTTCTACGAGTTACTAGATATAAAGGACTCGGATACTAATACTATAAACCTCGCGAGGTAGGTAACTAAGTAGGTAATGCCCTTCGTTAATAGTAGTCTTAAGAGGTAGAATTCCCTCTAAACCGATACCTATGCGATAATAAGAGCGCTCTACGATCGACTCGCCGAGAATCTACTTACTAGGTACGTAATATACGTGTTCTACGACTCGTACGGTATTTAGTTATATATTAGTAACTAGGCGGACTATATAAAGAAATCGTACTTGCCTTATTACGCCGATACCCTCCGTGCCGCCGCTTACGTAATTGGTATGTTTAAGAGGTCTAAGAAGGTATAGAATATATTAAAAGTCTTCGCTAAGAATAGGAGCGAAGTAATAAGAGCCTTCGTAGTAGTATACCTAACTCGATAGGGTTTATATTATGCCTTAATATATAGCCTATTCGTAGCGACTATAGTCCTTTAAGACTACGCAAGAATAATATTAAAACGGCTCTTTAGAAGTAGTAACGGATACCTTGCGAAGGGCGCAATAGTAGTATTAGTAACTATTAACTTAGCGGTCTTCTAGTATAGGCTTTACGATCTATATACCCTTCTTTAGCTAATTAACGAAGTACGCCTTATTAGCGAGAGCGATACTTCTCGAGTCGGTAATGTAGTGCCTCGCTAGTAGTAACTACGTAGATCTATTAAGTAGGCGCACTTACTACAAAGTACTAAATTACTATCTCTCTTCGACCTTAGAATATAGAAATAGACTTAACCTATCTACTAGGCTACCTACTTACTAGACATTACTAATCCTAGTATTTCTAGCTTATTTAGTAATACTAACGATACTATAAGAACCTCCTTCTTTAAGCGCTATTTTAGATACTAAGAACTCGACAATAGCGTATAGTCTACGTACCTACAATTTAGTAATAAATTCATCGAGTTTAGAGACTCTAGTAAGCGCTTCTATACTATTAATAACGACCTTAGTCGCTAGCGAGAGCGTAGTAATATTCGCGGCTATTAGGACCTTATCGCTCGTAAGGCCCCTTTAATAGTAGAGGTTACGCTACGCCTACATCGCACTCCTACTAATTTAGTACCTTCTAAGTACGCGTTTAGTACTATAAACTTCCTATAGAACGACTATCGCTCGAAGCTATCTACCGCTTATACTAACGACTATACCTATATCTATATTAATAGTCGCGCTCTACGTAGAAGACCCTTCGAAGAGGTCGTACGAAGACAACGATAAGCTAAGTTGCGAGAGATTAAGCGCTTAAAGCTAGTAACTAAGAAGGAGGTCTATAAGGCTAAATTAGATATACTTATTATCTTCGAAGAGGTAATAATAAACGATTACTATCTACTACTAAGCGACCCTCGATATCTATACAAAGATTAGCTTATAGAAGTGTTTAGCCTTTATTAACTAGGCGTACCTAATAACTACGAGGAATATAAGGAAGAAGTTAAAGAGTTAGATAATATTAACTATAAAGAGATATTTGTAGTACTACTAACGCTAGTCGCTTCTTAACCGGCGTATTTACCGTTCTTTAAGCTACCGAATAGTTAGGCTTCTAGCTTCTACGACCCTCTAGTTATTTATATACAAGACCTATTACAAGGTAGCTAGTAGGCGCTAGAGACTTATAGTAACTATACTAGCGTAGAAGCGCTTAGGTAGGCGCTATAAGTAGAGCCGTCTCGGAAGCGATAGCGTACTTGAATCTATAGCAAATTTGAGGTCTATATATAGTTAAATCTATGTCTTTTATAGGTACTTTATCTATATTCTTTATATACTAGCGACTAGTACTATGCTACCCCTAATAACCGTAACCTTCCCCTTTAGGTTAGCTTGTGATAGCCCTATGGTTGGCAACCATTCACTGACAAAGCAACGGTTACTAACACGGTTAGTAACGTTACTAACCGTTGCTGTTACTAACCAAGTGACACCCCTACCTACCGGGCTGCAGGCTGCAGCCATGCGGCAGGTACACGAGTAGGGAAAACCTCTCTCTCCTACAGTTTCGCATTGCGCGATTTCCAGCCCTCCACAAAAGCATCAGCGCTTTGTCAAGTCTCAGCGTTGTGTCTGAATCGGTAACTATCATAAGCTCTCCAGCCTGAGCGAAGCAATACAATGTCAAGGAGGCTGCACTTAATTAACTATGATACGTCAAGGGCTCTCGTTCGAGGCTTTGTGCATCGAGACAGCCAACACACATCTCACATGCAGCAGCATTTCACCTCCGAGGAAGAAAGGAGTGCATGGCTATGTTCAGCCATCGCCTTGCAGCTTCGTGCATCTCAGGGCACACTGTATAATTCTGTTGCAAAATCGCAGGTCAACAGAAGGGACAGAGGACCGCCCAGTACAGAAACCTTCTGCTGCACATACATGCACGTTCATGAGTAACTTCGACACCAGTGCGAGTCAAGGTCATTGACCTCTCAAGCCTACCGATACAACCAGCTGTACCAACCACGATAGCTGACTTGGCATCTATGATGAACATTCCCTTTCCCTCACATGATGCCGGTGCTGTTGAACACCTATCGCATCACACTCTCGCTGACGCAACCTGGCACATGGACTCTTCAACGAATGGGTCTGGCGCTCGAAATACCGAGTCACAACATAGCGCCGAGTTCAATCAGCTTGAATCATGGAGAAGATACCTCGTGGCACACTGCTCACACGGTCGTTCAGGTATCGAGATTCATGACAACCAGTTCCGACATCCCTCGTCTTCCCACGAACCTGGACATTATTGTCGCAACTTGATCAAAACATCTCCTCATACGCACGCGAGATCTGACGTGCACGAGCGCCTTATTGGTCGCGATAGTGCAAGGCAGTGCAAACACGAGCACGAGCACGAGCACTCGGCTCGATATGCTTGCCATAAGTCCATCTCCACCCCCATGATCCATCTCACATGATCCACAGCACCACTTGCTTCTGGAAAATCGAGTGATCGCCGCCGCTACTTCCAACTACTGAAGACGCCGGCGAATCCGTTGACGAGGAAACCCAAACGCGGCGAAGTACTGCCGTGAGATTGAAGTTTGGGCGCTGACACCGATAGCACGGAGACCGAAGCGAAGGGGCCAGCTCTGTGCTTGCAATTCCGTCGATGCTTGAAACACCTGTTCGCTTCCACAGAGTTTAGATGGTTATAGCACTATGTGATACTGTGGTTCGAAGCTTTGTGCTCGTTCACATATCGTAAGACCCACGCACGTTGCTTTTCGTTGACTGAGAGACCATATCACATGCGTCTGTGTGTGTCCCGTGATCAAGAGTCCAGGCTTCAGATTGGTACGAGGAATAATGAATTGGGGAAGAAAGAAATTCTTCCATAACATGGCCGTTCGTCGGCAAAATTTGATCAGAGCCTCTAAGAGGCCATACTGTTGTTGTGCTTGTTACCTACTCCCACCCCCCACTTTACTCTCAACCAATTCCTTATAAATCGTCTTCAACTCTGCGATCTGATCCTTCAAATCATCGATTTCTTCCTCTCTTTCTCCCAAAATTTCGAGAGAAGCTTCGTATCTCTGCTTCATCTCCGTCATTTCTTTGAGAGTTTCAACTCTCCCCTTTGTCTCCGACTCACGCATCAAATCTACGACTTCGCTTCGTGCTTCGTCTCGTTGCTGCGTGAGTCGGCGAAGCTCGTCTTTGAAACTTGCTTTTTCCGATTCGAGTTTTCGTACGAGTCCTGAGAGACGGTCGACGAGCTGTACGGAAGGGCCTGCACCTGGGCCTGCTGTGGATGTGCTGACGAGGTCGGCGATTGTGCGTTGAGGGGAGTTGTCTCCATCCTCGCTTAGACGGCGTAGGTCGATTTCGACAGAGGGCGTTGGAGGGATGTTGCCAGGGTCGAAGGAGAGTGTGCTTTCTCTTCGACTGAGGCCCGGGCTGGTCTCTGTCGGTGTTGAGGTTAGGGCCCGAGCGGTGATACTTGATGGCGTAGGCATGACATTGCTGCGTCTGCCGGCGCTTGATGGCCGTGAAGAGTCTGTGTGAGATCCGGCAAGGTCATGCGATGTGAACCGAGATAGCAAAGGTTTCGAACGAGCTCCAGGAAATTCGGCTGCTGATGCTTTCCTAGAGACAGAGGTGGTAGGAGACTGTAACCTTTCCAGGTTTGATCCGGCAAGCTCACGACGCCATTTGATCTTCTCCTCTTCTACACGTGAAGCAAGTTCTGATTCCCATAGCTTCCGCTGGCGCTCAAAGTCAGCTCTGCTATCAGCGTTGACAATCTCAGCTTGTTCCACACGTGAGGTGAGTGCCTTGAGCTGCTCTTGTTGGGCTTGCAATTCCCGCTCAAGGCTCTTGACCTGATCATTCGCGTTTTCGAGATCTTCTTCGGCCCGTCTTGACCTTGCACCAGCATCTCGTGCCTTCTTACGTGTCTCAGTCTCGCGCTTGGATGCCTCGTCCCTTTCCTTCTCAAGTGCTGCAACTCTAGCATTGAGAGAACCTTCAATTGTCTCCCAATTGCTCTTCGCAAGTGCATATTGCTGCTGAAGCGTTTCTACTTGCCTCATCAGCTTGATAGCGCTCTCACCATCGCCAGCTCCAGTAGTCGTGCTGGACTCCTCCAGTCTTGCTCGCATTGCCTCCAGTCTCGACTCCAGCCCATGGATCTCATTCTTCAGCTCTAGCTCCTGGACTGCGAACTTCTCACGTTGCCGATCAGATTCTTCTTTGTACTTCTTGCTTTCTGCGGTCGCTCGATCTTCAGCCAATTTCTTCTCGATCTGAGCGTCCTCAAGCTCATTCTGCAGATTCGCAATCTGTGCCTTCTCGGCTTCCGTAGCTTTGCCCGCTGCCTCCTTAGCAGCTCTTGCCGTGCTTTCCCTGGCTTCCTTTAGCTGAGCTGTCAGGCTTCGAACTAGTTCGGCAGCATTTTCACGATCGACTTTCAGTTCGTCCACTTGCTTTTCGATGGTCGCGATCTGCTTGATCTTCTCAGAAGCTTGACGTTCCGCAACTTGTGCCTTGCGTAGCTTGGCTTTGAGATCAACCTCTGACGCTTCAACACGGTTCAGTCTTTTTCTGAGCTCCCCAGTCATCTTCTCATCCTCAGCAGCCTTTGCGCGCAGCTTTTTGATGGTCTGCAATCTCTGCATTTCGGTCTTGCTCAGCTTTTCGCCCTCTTCCATCAGCAAAGCGATCTTCTCATCCTTCTCCGCCAGCTGTTTCTCCAAGCTGGATCCAGTCGCAGCGTTCGCCTCTTTGGCTGCAGCGACGGTTTCTTTGGCAAGGTAGGTCAATTTTGCTTGCAGAGCATCTATTCGTTCCAAGTAGACGTGCATCTCTTCTTGTCGTTGAGCTTCAGCCTTCCTGTAATCCTCCTGCATCTGCTCCATGTCGGCCTGGAGCTCAAGAGCATTCTTAGGTGGAGAAGCTGATCCGTTTGCAGCCTCGAGTGATGTCCGCGCTGAAGCCTCATCTCGGGCGGAGTCTGCAGAAGGTCGGCCCAATGAGCTTTCAAAGGATATTCTCGCAGGGTTGATGGGCACCGTTGATGCTGTGAGAGACAACGGCTCCTCCCACTTGGCTGTCTCCTGCTGAGGCTCTCCAACATTAGCATCATTTGTCGCATTTTTTACCGTATCTTCCTCCACAGTCGGCTCCTCCACCTCGACTCCTGGCACCGGTTTAGATGCTTCATCATCCCGTTCCCATTCTCCGCTCGGCTTAGCATTTTCAACATTCACAGGCGTGCTTGCTCTTGATGTCGTCTTAGCTGCTGTCGCCTTTGCGAGCCTCTCCGCTAGTCTGTCACTGACTCTTGTCCGCGACGCATCCCTTGAACCTGCGGCCGAGGCATTTGATCCTGGAGCTGCCAGCCTTTTGGAATTCTTTCGGACGAGGTCTGTCTTTGCAGCTTGTGTCTGCTTTTGCTCTTGTGCAGCTTTATCTGGTGCTGTAGCTGAAACCTCTGAATCATCGGCGAAGACGGTGTCCAGTCTCGATTCGAGGTTGGCGATAGCGCCTGAGAATACGGAGCCCCATCCTCCTCCCTTCTTTTGGCTCATCTTTAACAGCGGCGATGGTGATTAAGCGCAACGATTCATTTGTTTCTTACGCCGTCGCATTGCAGTCTGGGTGCTATTGGGAGTGTATGGTGTGCATTTGGGCTGTCGAATACAAGGAAGTTTATCTATGTTGGATGTACCGGAGAGCTAGGTATACCTAGACGTGTACGTGCCATGTGGAGCAAGCCTCAAGCCACGCGGCAATGCCTGTCGACCTTATTCACCATTTCCTCCGCTTTCACATGATCGCATGGGCAGATGCGCCGACGAGACCAGTGACATATTCCGACTGTGGCCGCATCAAGGGACCAGGCCAAGATGTCCTACACTCCTCAGCCATACTCGCCGGCACCGCAGTCGAACAACTACTCCACCCCGCCAGCTCCTCCTCCGAAGCAAGCATCAGGCACAAGTACGCCCGCCAGAGGTCCTCCACTCCCGCCTCCACCTCCTGGGCAGTACCATGACGAGCCGTCTGAGCTCGATGGTGGTCAACATTACTATCCTCAGCAGCGACATCAGCAAGGTCATCCTCAGCCTTCGATACCTGCCATCGAGGGCAATTGGCTACCAGATACGCTGAAAGACAAATCGTGAGTGGAATGTATATCAATCTCAAGAAGAAGTAGCTGAAATCGATCTAGGGTCAACGACCTCCAGCACATCTTGAATACTCCGAGCCTGCAGAATGCTCTACTCTCGAATCCAAGCACGACTCATCCGGCAGTACCAGCTTCCGAAGCGTATCTCACACCATTGATCTCTAGCAATTTACAGATTGCAACACAACTAGAAGAGACAGAAGCGAAACTCACAGCCTTGCGCGAACGAACACAATCTAGATTGCTCGCACTCCGAGCCCTCGAACAGCAACATAGGACGAAACTAAATGAAACGGAGAATGCTTTGCAAGAGTTCAGTCCTATGGCATTGTACCAGAGGTTGAATGCAAGTATACAAGAGCAAGAGCTGATGAACAGAGGGTTGGAGGAGAGCTGGTTGGAAGAAGACAATACTGCTACCGATAAAGAAACAGCTGAGTTCGTGAGAAGGGTAAAAGAGGGAAGGAAGACGGCGTTCTTGAGGAGGGAAAGGAAGAGTAGGTGGGATGAAGGACGAGTTGGTGGTTGGAGATGAGGCAGAGGTTTCTGTCTCTTGCAAACGCCATAAAGACCATTTGCGAAGCGACGAACGACACTATCACATGTAGCTGGACCAAGTGCTGGAAAGGCTGTGGAATTCCAATCCTCTGAGCGTACTGATTTCCCGTCTATGTTCAACCAGGTCTGGGTAACGGTAGTGCTCTTGAATTCTCTCAAATCCTGATATGAATGCTTGGACTACGAAATAGAAGCTGGACTCAGGTGTTGACATTGTGTCCTTGATTCGAACCTCATGGCAACATCGTACCGACAAATCCGAAGGGAAATGCACCAGCGGACGCAGCCCTCAAGCGCTCAAGCCGGAGCTGTGCGCGCCAAGTGAGCTCGGCACAGCTTCGGTCGAAACTTTCTCTACTAATACAAACAAAAAACCTGTGCTTGCATCAAATCAAAAAGGCCGGCTGGCTCAATGGTAGAGTGCTTGACTACGACTAAACGCGTTATCAAGAGGTTGCAGGTTCGGTGAGCGGTCCCTGAGTATCGGTTTCAATCGGATTTATCCTAACATCGTATCAGAGCCCTGCGTCGGTCATCGTCGGATTCTTACAGCCCTTCTCTTTTTGACTGCTCCTTGCATGGATCGAACTCACAGCCTGATCACCATCCTTTTATGATTAACTGCAATGATCTTTTTGGCATGTTGTCGTGTGCGAAGAAACGGTTTCACGTTTCTAACGACAACGCCAAGACTTCCTTTTGGCTCAACTCTGACATGATGATTTAGTGTGAACACTCTATCAAGCATCGACCACACACTGGTGCCAGCGAATGTCAAGGGGAACTCTACCTGAACTATCAACCAAGGGCCACTCTTTTTTCCCATCGCCGGAGTACATATCGTTCAGTATCCGAACAGCCGGCCACGGAGATAGCGGACCATGCTCGCGACCAAACAGCATCGGCATGTGCCAAATACCTCCCAAAATCGCGAAACCTTTCATACAAGTCGAAGTCTCCATCGCTGGATGGGGTCCTTCGACTCCAGTCAGATTCCGGATCAATGACCCAAGCACTGTTTAAGAGGCTCAACTACTATATCTTGCGAATGGGGACTTCACACAGGGAACGCGGCGGACGACCTCGGGCACGGGTCACTTGCTGGAGCTTCTCCTTGATCTATCGAGATGTGAGTCATGCACCGAAAGAGAAATAGAGGGGATCGGAATTTACCAAGTGCTCAGCCTGACAAAGACAGCACATCGCATGAATTACGTTTTAAGCGTATCATCCTGTCGACCTCTAAGATCGTACCAGGGATCACAAATCTACAACCCGAGCATTACCTTTTTTCCCCACTGAAGTCTCGCGTTTCATTGTCGCTCACTGCCCTAAACAGTACATCGAAGTCTTGTGACAGCTCACGCAGAATTTGGAGCCGACAGTTCCTTGCTTTCAAGGTTTGCAACGGGCAGCTCCCTGTAAAGCCTACACAATCACGTCAAATTCCATTCTCCGGTCATTTCTGCTGCTGCAGACTGCAGGTGCTCACCTATCATCGTTTCTTTTGATATCAATGCTAGAGTTGACGCAATAGTGTGATCCCAAGCAGCGGACCTGGACGGAAGCCTGTAACACGAGGGACCGAAATCGATACAAGCTCACTTGGTGCCCTCTTCTCCGGACCATGACAACTTCATGCTCCAATGCATCAGCTACGGGGAAAAGAAGGCGTGTGCCATCGTAGCTTTATTCGTTTCTAGTACGGAACTTCATACACCGCAAACATGGCAGTCGGCGGATACGCCAATCCAGCTGCAGTGGTTGCGGTTTGCACCACCATGAGCACAATCGCCGCCATGGCTGTAGCTATGCGTATTTATGCCAGATTGGCAATTGCAAAAAGTGCTGGATGGGACGATTGCTTCATTACCTTTGGTTCAGCCAACTCATGGGTGCTGACCGGCATCGCTATGTGGCTAGTCGAGACGTACGAATTCTGAAATCCCACCCTGCCAAACCGTTGACTGATCACAATGGCTATAAAACAGTGGCATGGGAAAGCACGAATCCGAGTTGAGCTACTCTGAAGCCGAAGAAAATCGCAAGGCTGTCAGTGACTATGACTGTCGAAGAGACGCTGCGGGCGAGATGACTGACGCGAAACAGTTATGGTCATCCATCATCATCTACAACCTCGGCCTAACCAGCACCAAACTATCGATCCTCCTGCAATACCAGAGAATCTTCCCACAAAGAAACTTCCGAATCACAAACTGGACAGTGATGGGCATAGTAATCTCCTACGCACTCTGGAGATTCTTCTCCGCGATCTTCGCATGCGTTCCCGTTCAAGCCTACTGGGACATCTCCATCATCCACAAAACCTGTCTCCCTCGCGCCACAGTCTCATTCGCAAGCGCAGGCCTCAACATAGCAACCGACATATCCATAACCATCCTCCCTCTCCCGCTTTTAAAAAAACTCGAACTCCCCAAACGACAGAAACGTATCCTAATGGCTGTTTTCTGTCTCGGAGGTGTAGTCTGTATAATTTCCATCCTTAGACTGTACGCACTGTATGTGCTTTGGAATTCTAAAGATGTTTCGTATGATAATGGTATGGCGGCGATATGGTCGAATTTGGAATGTAATGTTGGGATCATATGTTCTTGTTTACCTACGCTGAGATGTTTGTTCCCTAAGATTTTCAGGAATCGGAGTCTTGGATCTGCGAGACGATCACGAGAAGCAGATCGTAACTCTTCTTGGTCGGCGAAGCTGGAGTATGGTCATGCGCAGAGAATTACTGGTGGGCAGCCACCCATGCCGGAGTTGGATCTGGCAGTTTTGGGGCATGCGGAGCATGCTGAGTTGGTGGGTATGCATGCGAAGCAGGATAGTATGGCTACTACGATTGTTGAGAGGTATACTCATCATGAGAGGCCTGCTAGTCCGTCGGATAGCATACGGGCACTGGTCCGGAAGACTGATGAAGCGGTTTGAAAGAGAGTCTGAGCAGATCAAATAACACCACACCGAAGACCGATACACTTCAAGAAAAAGAGACGGTTCAATGTTTGAACAACCAGAGGAGCTGATGTGAAGTGGCCGCGTAGGTGGTCTTGGTCGAGCTATTATGTGACGATGTTACTACTACAGGAGGTCATTTTGTGGGCTTCAATTTGTACTGCTGCGTCTGCATCGTCAAGATCGTGCTCGCTGTATGAAGCGAGCGTCTTGTCAAGACGAGAGCTTTCACGACAAAAGCGACCACAGGATGCAAAGTTACCAGAAGTTGGTAATCCTTCAATTGAGAGCGGAATGATTGAAGCTGGCATCAAGTTTGCAGGTCGCAGTCCAAACATCTGCTGCAAGGCCGAAAGGTCTCCATAAGAGACTTGCGTCTTGTTCCTGTCCCCGTTGTCGTTACCGTAATGAGTGTCCAGGGCTTCGAGCAGTCGACTCCTGACGCGATCGACCCATGTACGAAGCACAGAGGATCTCACTGTCGTGCTTCGATGAAGAAGGCGCGTGGATAGTTCTATTGTATGTTTGGTGGCCCCGAGCAACATCGCTATGACATAGCATAGGCAAGTGCGTATGCCGATAGCATCAGGTATTGTCTCTACTTCAGCTTCTGGGCGAAGGCTCGGGGTAACGTATTACGACATCAGATGAACAGAGACAAAGTCTAGTGTGGTTTACATTTCCTACGTTCTCAGTGTATCAACATGGCCACGCAACCACAGGCCACTGGCTCTTATTGTACAAGTCCTCTGTCATTTCCGGATTATCTCAGTAGCTCTCAAGGTCGATCAAACATCCCAGACCACCAAGAACGTATCGAGCTCGTCCTCGTAGGCAGACCACGCTGCTGACTGTCCTCCAAATACTGGCCCGGGGCAAGACTTCCGCCTGCCATCTGAAACATGCGGTCTATGCAAACGCTTGATACGCACGACATCGGCCGTTCGTGCGGATTTGGCAGCTCTCTCGGAATGACCTCAATTTCGGGATCGTCGGTATCAGGCCCATCATCAATCTCCTTCTGTCCGGGCTGACTGGGCTGAATCGTTCTGTCGCCGACCTGATCTTTATGTGCGGTATTTCTGGCATCATCTGGTCTCGAACAGGGACGATGCCTGAAGATGCGTGTCCGACCGCGAGTCGGCTTTGGCGACTGCATTGCCTTTGATGTGAGTTCCTGGGGTTCAGAAGGCGGATCCCTACGCTGTGCACTTTGGTCCTCAACTCTTGGATGCCTTCTCCATTGCCTTGCCTGTGAGGGAGTGAATGAGAATTTGAATTGACCGCTCTCGCTAGCGAGCGACGGAGCTCTCCCCAGTTGCGCCCAGTCAATGGCATCCGTGGTCCTGCGTTCGTGAGTAGGCTGCTCTGCTACTGCAGTGTATAGTGAAGGACGTGAAAGATGTGCAGGCATAGGGACAGCGGGATTGCTGTTGTACACATGCTTCCAGTAGTCCGTGGCTGTGCTCTTCACAGAGGGCGTTCTTACACTCGATCCATCGGATTCTAAGCCTAGCTTAGAGTGACGCCAGCTCGGGTCGCCGAGGTACACAGAGGATGTCGAAGGCGAGATGTGGTCAGCTCGTGACTGAGCCGGCAAAAGATCAGGTACTGAAGGGACCGAGACCGGGGAGGGCGCGGGCATTGGAGCGACCGCCTTTGAAGATCCGCCACCACCAGCATCATTGCTGCTTGCCAGCTTGTAAACGAAGGCCAGCGGTCTGCTTTCAGAAATCGACCAGCGTCGCCTCCGAGACTCTCTAGTGGATGATATGCTTCCACATTGCACAACTTGAGTTTCTAGCAGGAGGAAGCCATCGTGTGTTGACTCTACACGATTCAATTCGGAAACTGTTCGCATCTCAACTGAATCGACAAAGGAGGCTCTTCCTGGCGGAAGTACCATATGACATGGTTCTCGCGGTGCGTATGCGAGGTCGATTGGGCCGCGATAGCTATATGACAACCTGGATGTACGTTGAACTTTGTCACCGATGCCGGTATTGGGCATCCTGATGTCGGGGATGGACTGATGGCTGAAGTAGCCTATTTCGGGTTTCAGGTCGACCAAACCAGATTTGCCCTTGACTTCCGAGTAGCTGTTCTTCTTCTCTCCTAAGGCCCCCGACCTTCGGGTATGTGGCTTCTCATACGTTGGACTGTGCCTTTCCACATTATAATGCCGCATGGCCTTCTGTGCTGTTCCGATGAGCGCTCTTAGCATCTCATACTCCTGTTGATTATTCGGTGCAGGCAGATCCAGCACGGAACTGAGATCCAGCAGCGTTTGCTGGTTCAAGTGCAAGTTCTTGTGGTTAGAAACTGTGCCCAACAAGTGTCGTAAGTGGGCATTGGTCCTCGTTGTCTTCTCGATGGAGCCACCGCTGATTCCAAGCCTTGCTCTGTTCATCTCTGCGCTAACATCTGGCCGTGCAGCACATGGGAAGTTGAATTGCATATCTCTTCTGGCATGCCTGATAGCAGGTGCTTGAATTATTGTCTTGACTAGGATTGATCCTTCTGGTCTCGCGACTTTATTCGGATTCGCGGTAAGTTTCGCTCGAGCTGAAAGCCTACTACGCGTACTTGAAGATTGTGCAACAAGCCTCGCGGAGCGTGATATCTCAGGAGATACCAAAGTCGAGCGTGCGCTCATTGGCTTGCTTTTATTGACTCCAAACAACTCATGACCGTTTGTCCGCTGCTGGAGTGCTCCTGTCAGGTCTTTGCAGCCTGAATTAGAATTCGGTTCGGATTGGCAATGGCGCACTGCTGTTGATGAATCAGGCAAATTCGAGTCATCAACAGCCGGTGCTTCGGCCGTCACCAACATTGCCTCTGCTTCTTTGGTTCGATAATGGTTGGCTGCTTCGCACTTGTCGCTGGAAGCATCTTTACGCGAGATGTCCTCGGGATCGGTCACACTGGTCGATCGGGACTCAGGCTGGTCGTTTGAGCTGGAAGTCTTCACACCGCTTTGCTGCGAGTCGCTGGACACGCTGGACGTGGCGTAGGGTTCTGGCCGCTGCAGCGGTGAAAAGGTGCCATCGCAGATCGACATTGTGTCTTGCGTCGAAGAGTCAGTACAAAGTAGCTGTGATCCTTTCGCCCATAGATCTCTTGTAGATGCTATCGTCCACGCCGTCTCGATGACATCAAATGCAGCCAGCAGGTGTACTCAACCCATCGAGGATCGGAACACGCACAGTGCTTGTCGATGACAATGACGGCCTGACGTTGTAATGGCTGTCGGTACGCAGAGAAGGATTCGGAAGCAGTTGATACTGGACACGTTTCCATAACGCAAAATTCCCAGCAGTGGTTGAGAAACAGAACTTTCTAAGGTCGGCCGGGCAAAGCCATCTCGATGTTGAGCTTGCCAGTGGCCGCGCCTACGGTCACGGTGTCCGTAACCAAGATTTGGACCTGTCCGCTGCGTCCGCCATCTGTCTACCATGTCAGAAACCCAAGAATACGCGATGGTCTGAAGTACATGAATGGCTGAACTTCCGTCTTGCTGCCCAGACAATTGAGTTTGAGTCCTCGTGAAGCTTGGTTCAGCCAATCCGCGCAGTACTAACACGCTCTCTCGGGCCATACCACGGCGCTGTCCAAGAAGTTCTCAACGCACCGAATAAAGGGTCCATGTGTTGCTGATGAGCAGCTCATGATTAGAAAAGACGCTCGTCCACCGCTTCCACCACATTGTCCGTGAATGAACGCTTTAAAAACATGCGATCTCAAGGCACAGCATGACTGTAAGCAATTTCCGCCATTGAGACATTAAAGCAGAGACTGTGCGATGTGAGTGTAGTGAAATAGTATGGCGGTCATGCAAAGTCATCGTCAATTTCGTTTCCTCAAAGTCCGGGTCGCAGCAGCAGGCTCTACTTTTGTTGCCGCAGCTTTCCGACCCGCGACAGATTTCGCCGGCGCAGTCTTCTTCGGCACCGCCGCTTTCCTGGTTCCCGGCTTCGTGACTATCGTGGTCCCGGCACTCGTTGTGCTGCCTTCGCTCGCCCTCCCTTCTGATTCCTGCGCGGTTCCTGGTCGCTTGGTCTGGCGGCTGGGAGCTCTGGTTATCCTCGTCACTACGGCCTGAACACCAGTCATTGGTCGGGTTGCGGGCCCCTTCTCTGACAGACCCCCTGCTGGCTTGATTGGCGACTGAGGAAGATTCCGCGAGTTATGCGATCTGGGAGAGAGGACACCAGCCGGTCCGGCATTACGGGTTCTTGTGGCTTTCGTATTAGCTGTCACTGTCGCCGTCTTGGTCCGCTTCTTCGGATTCGCAATGTCTTGCTGCTCTGAAGGTACATTCTCTTTGTCGTCTCCCGTAGATATTTCATTACTACCGAAAGGTTAGAACACTATCTCTCGGCGTTACCGCGAATTAGCCCTACCTCTGTCTCTTGAGATGTTGTTTAGCCGTAGTCTTCGTCAAGGGCGCAGCCGCAGCTAGCTGTGACTTTGCTGCAATTGGCATTGGCGCTGGAGGAGCTGGACGCGATTTGGCCGAATGCTCTTCAACAAGATCTTGCATATTGCGTTTCCTTAATGCCGACGGAATACGATTTACGCGCATTTCGAGGCGTGCGCGCATTCCTTGTGCTTGCAGTGCATACTGTGCTCGTAGTTTGCGCGCCCTTTCAGTCACTATCTACGCGTCAGTATGTCTCGAGTCCAACGCGACAGGCTACCATACCCTCCAACTGCAGATTGTCTACCAAAGCCTGCTTTTGTGTCTGTGTGATTCCGGCAACTCGCTTTTCTGGGCTGCGTTCTGGCGTGCGCTCGTCTGTTTGCATGGTCGCTGTTTGTTTCGGAGGTGCTGGGAAGTCTGGTATGCTTTCGTTCGAGGACGCTGATGTATTGCGCAGAATAGTATGCTGGGTGTAAGGCATCGAGTATTGCGTGCCTTGATGATGTCCTAATTTTGCTTCTGTGTTGTCTCGAGCATGCGTATCTGAGGCTTGATGTCCAATGCGACTCCTTGGTGCTATGTTTATTGGTTGTTTTGATTGAAGCTCTGTGCCAACGGAGCATGACGCTGCGGGCCGCGGAGCCGCATTGGAGCTCGCTCGGCCTTCATCACTTACGCCAGCGAGCGCTTGCATACTCATCTTTACACTCCATCACACCAGTCACGGCCAGACAATTGGTTCCAAAGGACCAACCACTCGACCTGCATCAACTCCAATACCGCAGATCAAGCAAACAAGCGAAAGACTCCGACAATATACCGCCAAGATGGTGCTGGAGGCGACGATGATCGTGTAGGCCACCTCACGTGCGTATGCACACGCCTCGAGCACAGCTAACGAGATTGCAGCGTCGACAACAGCGAAAGCAGCAGAAATGGAGATTATGTACCGTCGCGATGGGAAGCTCAAGTCGACGCCGTCAACCTCATCTTCCACTCCAAGACACAAGCAAATCCAGAATCATCCGTGGGACTGATGAGTATGGGAGGAAGCGGCCCCGAAGTCCTCACCACACTCACAACCAATCCCGGAAAGGTGCTTGACGGGTTGCACAGAACGAAGGTCAAGGGAGAGTCACATCTGTACACGGGAATCATGATAGCTTCCGTGAGTACCATCTAACCTGGTACATGGATGTAGCCACTAATCACTGCACAGCTCGCGCTCAAGCATCGCCAGAACAAATCACAACGGCAACGGATCATAGTCTTCACTTGCTCGCCAATCGCAGACTCGTCAAGCACTCTCACGAAACTCGCGAAACGAATGAAGAAAAACAATACCAGCATCGACATCATCGCGTTTGGCGATCTTACTGACGAGAACCTCGACAAGCTCCGCGCATTCAACGAAGCAGTGAAGTCTAACGATGGATCACATCTGGAAATCATACCGCCGGGCCCCAACCTTCTGTCGGACACTATTGTTGCTTCACCAATTCTCGCTGGTGAGGGTGGCGCCGCGACGACCGGTGGTGGGGGTGATGCAGGCCAGGCAGGAGGCAATGATTTCGAGTTTGGTGTTGACCCGAACCTGGATCCTGAGTTGGCGCTTGTGCTGCGCATGAGTATGGAGGAAGAGAAAGAGCGACAAGAGCGTGAGAAGAAGGCGAAGGAAGAAGCAGAAGGCAAGACAAATCTTGAGAGCGTGCCCGAGAATACAGAGGGCGAGGCAAGTGAGAGCCAGCCACTGCTGGGAAGCAATGGAGAGGCGAGTGGATCTGGCAGCTCTGCGAAGAAAGGCGATAACAAGGACGACCAGGACAAGATGGATACGGCATGAAGTTGATGTACCAGCAGCAGTTCAATACTGCCGCATTCTGTACAATATTGCAATGATAGAGGAGCTAGCGATCATGGTGCATCGCATAGCCAGATGATGTCGTCTATACTCCGCCGCGCCTACAGAGAGCCTGTGGCGTAAAGAGGAGACAAATGCCAGCATTCAACGCCTTGCATCCTGGCCAGCCGTCAATCTGGTGACGCTTTCAAGGAACACGTCGTTCGCTCGATCACACTTCCGCAAATTCAGCTGTACTCATGAAGAACGACAAGGCATCAAAGTAGTTGCAAGTGCATATCTCTTAATGAAGAGTTTATGCTCGGAGGCATGCTGCTGTCAAAGTCCGTGGATTCACTAGTCTGTTCAACTCTGGCACCCAAGCACCTTCTCGAGACGCGGTGAGGACCGGGTAGTCTCAGGAGACGCTCAGACCACCTCAGAAGCGAGCCAATCAAGCGCTCCGCGTGGCTCCCTTCCAGAGGAGGTCTAAGGGAGCATCTAGCGGTTCTAGTAGATATGACTTAGCTTTACGCCTATTTTTGCGTATCATAGGATCTAGGTACATACCTAGAAAATCTCCCCTCAATAATATATCCCTCTATTTAAATTTTAGAAATATAACTTTTATCGCTTTTTCTATTTCTTAGACCGCTAATTTTTACAATTAAAACATATGTACGCGTTAAGATAGATTATACTTTCTCTCAAAAGTAGGGATTTTCTCGTTAAAAAGCTAGATTTTCTATAGAAAGCCTATATAAGGTCTTTTCTATTAAATATCTCGACTAATCTACTAGATATTTAAAATCCAAAAACATTATATTTTTCGCTATATATTATAGTATATTCTTTAATTTTTCTAGATTTTATTACTAAGCTATTTAAGCTATTTATAGTCTAGAGTATTAAAAAACTATTCTTAAATCTTCTAAGAAGATTTTAAAATAATTTGAACTATAGTTTATCGATAAATATCTCTATAGGCTATAGCCCTTTAGAATATAAAAAATCCAAGACGAGAATAAACCCTATTATATATTAGAAGACTTTTCCTAATTGTTTTGAAATTATTAGCTAAGTCGTTCTACTAGAATATTATTATAGAATGAAGCTACGTCGCATCTACTAAAACCGCCCGATGCTCCCTTAGACTACCCTCAGCAAAGCCCCCGAACGAGAATAGCGTGCCAAGGCAGTCTGTGCACCTGAGAGTATGGACTGGGTGCTTCCGAGCCCCGAAAGCTTCGCTTCAGATCAGATAAGTGTGACATAACCAGCAAAATGTCCTCGTGTGGATTATGAAGAAGGATCCGTTAAGTTGATTCTCATTGCTCGCTCAGCAGATGATCTCCAGACTGTCCGTACTAAAATACGACAAGTTGAGTTTACATCAATTTGCAGAGCATCTGCGTTGTTACACAAAGCTTATACCAGACCGCTGCACGAGTCAGGCCGAATCCAGGTACGACTCCCGCGGAGCCATCAAAAGCCACATTTCGTGGAAGACTTCCTTCAGGAGACAGTGACGGTACCAAGCAAGTCGCGCCTTGCTGGAGTAGAAGAGCACTCAAGGAATATGTTCCGACGATGCCCATTGCGTAGGATTGAAGACTCCCTGGCCATTGCCGTCATGCCAAGGCTCACTTGCATAAAAAGTTTGACGAAGTTCACTTGATAGGTGAGACTCTGAAACGCATTGTGAAGTTCACATCACAATCCTCACATCGTTGTCTTCTCATTGCAATATATATTTTGTTCCACGTCTCGACAGCAACCTGCGCTTCTTCCCGTCTTTCCCCAAATTCTCCGCACCTTCCTTAAAGTCCGTCGGCAACGGCGGTGGGTCGCCGCAATCGCAAGCGCACCCGCTACTTTTTGTCGCGCTCTCACCAGCATCAACCTCAAGCAGGCGCGGTCACGGCTCTTGACCTGCTCCATCAGCGCAACGCATCGCATCGTATCGCGGCCACCTGCACCTCACCCTCACTTCAGGCGCGTCGCTCGCTCGCACGCACGCTCATCGCATCAATATTCCCTACAGCGGCGACCGATAGCTGCAGCACGGAAAGCTGCAGTGTCACAAGCTTAAAGTCATGGAGGCCGTCGCAGGCACGGCCGAGAAGGTCAAGGATGGCGTCAAGGAGACTCTACTGGGCACGGAGGAGGAGCCTCAGCTCTCTCAGCAGACTCGCGGTGACTTCATGTCGCATGCCATCAAGGATGAAGATTCAGGAGAGTTCTACATGACCGAAAAGGAGTTCGTCAATGCTGTTGCGCCAGAGGGCGAAGACTATGTGAGTATCACCTGCTTCACCTGCGCGCATGTGTGAGGCATTGGGCGTCACACGCTCCACTGCGTCCTCGACATCAAGCTGACAGTTACGCCAGCACAAAATCAAGCGCGAGCAGTACGCACTGCTCTTCAGCATCGCCGACCGCGCTGGCAAGAACCGAGTTACACTGCAAGATTGGTCTGTGTTCGACAACCTCCTGCGAAAGCCAGATGCGGAATATGAGATCGCATTTCGTTTATTCGCAGACAAGAACCTCGGTGTGGTGGACTTTAACACCTTCAAAGATGTGTACGCCAAGAACAAGACAAGCGATACCATCCCTTTCAATTGGGACAGCGATTGGGCCAAGCTGTATCTGGGCGGCAAGCGCCACCGTCACTCCATGACCTACCCTCAATTCGCCCAGATGCTGCGCGGTCTGCAGGGTGAGCGCGTGCGCCAGGCCTTCCTTCACCTCGACAAGGATGGCGATGGCTACATCGAGCCAGAGGATTTCCAGCGCATCATCATGGAGACAGCTTCCCACAAGCTCTCCGACCACTTGCTCCAGAACCTGCCAACCCTGTGCAACATCTCACCTGGCTCGCGCATCTCCTACGCCAACGTCCGAGCCTTCCAGAACATCATTAGGGAGATGGATTTGGTCGAGTTCATTGTTCGCAGTGCTCTCAAGAAGTCATCTGACGGCAAGATCACTCGCGTCGACTTCCTCAACGAGGCTCAGCGCGTCACCCGCTTCACTCAGTTCACACCAATGGAGGCCGACATCCTCTTCCACTTTGCATCTCTAGATCAGCCATCTGGACGTCTTGGCCGAGGAGATTTCGCCCGTGTGCTCGACCCAAGCTGGCATGGCAGTGCTACCGGCTTCGACGATGCTGCCAGTGGTGTCGCCGACATTGCCCAGAAGGCCGTCGTCAAGTCTCAGAGCTTCTTCCACGACATCCTAGTGTCCGCGCACCACTTCGCTCTTGGTTCCTTGGCAGGTGCCTTCGGTGCTTTCATGGTCTATCCCATTGACCTGGTCAAGACACGTATGCAGAACCAGCGCTCGACGGCCGGTCAACTTCTTTACAAGAACAGCATAGATTGCGCACAGAAGATTATCCGCAACGAGGGCTTCAAGGGCCTCTACGCTGGTGTCCTGCCCCAACTTGTCGGTGTCGCTCCTGAGAAGGCTATCAAACTTACAGTCAACGACCTCGTCCGCGGCAAGTTCACCAGCAAGGATGGAGGCATTCCTCTCTGGGCCGAGATCATGGCCGGTGGATCTGCAGGCGGTTGCCAAGTCGTCTTCACCAACCCACTTGAAATTGTCAAGATTCGACTACAAGTCCAAGGAGAGGCGATTCGCGCAGCGGCTCGGGAAGGCGAGCAGCTTAAGAAGCGCTCGGCTGCCTGGATCATTCGCAACTTGGGTCTCACAGGTCTCTACAAGGGCGCAACAGCATGTCTGCTGCGTGATATTCCGTTCTCTTGCATCTACTTCCCGGCCTACGCACATCTCAAGAAGGACTTCTTCGGAGAGTCACCCGAGAAGAAGCTGGGCGTCCTGCAACTCCTCACAGCAGGTGCCATCGCCGGTATGCCAGCTGCCTACCTCACAACTCCAGCAGATGTGATCAAGACACGTCTGCAGGTGGAGGCTCGTAAGGGCGAGTCTACCTACAAGAACATTCCGGATTGTGCTCGCAAGGTCTTCAGAGAGGAGGGTTTCAAGGCGTTCTTCAAGGGAGGTCCTGCCCGTATCATGCGATCTTCACCACAATTCGGGTTCACACTGGCGGCATACGAAGTTCTTCAAGGTCTTCTGCCAATGCCAGGCGAGCACGACGAGAAGGAGCTCACACCACGCGGCAGCTTGGAGCCAGTCACTGGTCTGCAGGAAGCCAAGGCACCTCTACCACATCTGCGCTGCCGCAACGCGCTCAAAATCATCAACGATCTTGACCTAGGCTTCGGCAAGATTAAGATGCCCCGCCCAGAGGGCGGTTCGACTTCTTGGCTGGGCGGCGTTCGTGGTCAGGCTCAGTCACCACCAACGAAAGAGTAAAGAGAGAAAGACTTTAAAAAGGTATGTTTCATCCTGTGCATCGTGACATGTGTTTCGTGCGGCAACGGCAGCCAGGCAGTCGGTCTGAACATCGGTAGATAATGTGCGATACGGATGGAGCATGAGATATGGAGCGGTCCTTTTAAGCATCAGGTTGTGCATAAGCATCGGCGTCTGAGGCGCATAAGGTGCACAAGGAGCACAAGGAGCACAGCGGGTTTCTGGCTCAGAGCATGATAAGGTCAATACGAGAAGGGCTTCATGGGCACTGGATGTCGAATTTGCTTGCGATTGGTGATTTAGAGGTCAGCATGGATCGAGAGGCACAAAGCATATGGCACGAAGGCAGACGGGTAGATGGACAGCCTCGAACGGCGCACCGCTGTTCTATGTGTGTATTAGAGCTGTGTATGTGGCTCGCTGCAGAGCTGCTTGTATCAAAAGGGAATGAATACCTGTGCTTGTACTGTATCGGCGTGTCCTGCATCCTCCATTGGGGTGATTGGCATCAAGAATGGAGCCTCGGCATACAGGGACCATCGGACCCGAGACCGGCATCACGGTATCTGATCGTCAGATATTGTACCAGGCATTGCTCTCATCCCACTCGTCATCGCCAGCTTCGATCCCGCCCGCGACGCTTTTTTATCAGATCGTTCCAAGCATTCCAGCAGGGATAGAGGACGAGGTCGCGAGGTGTGTGCGTGGGAGCAGAGCGGGAAGAAACGCAGAGCATTCTTATTTTAGATGTCCGAGAACAGCAATGCAGACATCTGGATCGCAGGTGCATTCGCAGCATTCACAGTCGACCTCATCGTCTACCCTCTCGACACAATTAAAACCCGCCTCCAATCCCCCGACTATACGAAACTCTACCGCAATGGCACGAATACGGCTTTCAACCCTGCCATGTTCCGTGGTGTATACCAAGGCATCGGATCCGTCATCATAGCCACATTACCTTCTTCCGGCGCATTCTTCACGACCTACGAAGGTGTGAAATCCGTCCTTACAGATGCGAATCCTGTATACAACAACAAACCTTTCGTCCCGACGCCATTAATCCATGCTGCTGCGAGCGGGACAGCAGAATTGGTGAGCTGCGCAATTTTGACCCCTGCGGAGGTGATTAAACAAAATGCACAAATGGTTGATAATTCGAGCAAATCTCGACCAAGAGTCAACGCCACAATGCAGACTATCAAAAGATTTCGATCGAATCCGCTGGCTTTGTGGAGAGGATATTCTGCTTTGGCGGGAAGGAATTTACCTTTTACTGCTATGCAGTTCCCTATGTTTGAGAGGATTAAAGAGAGTATACGGAGGTATAGGAATGAGAGGGGGATAAGGACGAATACGCTGCTTGAGAGTGGCGTTATTACGGCGGTATCTGCGGGTATGGGGGGTAGTATTGCTGCGGTTATTACCACGCCTGTGGATGTTGTGAAGACGAGGTTGATGTTGAGTGCTGTGGAAAACAGCGGCCCATCGCATCAGGATGGGAATGGGAATGTGACTGCGAAGGGGAGTGTGAAGGCTGTGAAAGATGCTCTTGTTGATGCTACGGGTAAGACGATTGAGAATCCGGTGGAGGCGATTAAGAAGGTTGCGAAACCTGGGGTTAGAAGGTCGAGTTTGCAGATTGCGAGGGAGATTATGGCTGAGCAAGGGATTAAAGGGCTTTTTCGGGGTGGTGCTCTCAGATGTGTTTGGACGATGCTTGGGAGTGGGCTTTATCTTGGAGTGTATGAAAGTGGACGGATATATTTGGCTCAACGAAGAGGCGAAACGATAGATGCTGATGAATATGCTCGGGCATGAGATATGGCTGATGTTGGCGGAGAGTTTGTCTGTACAGTATCCTTCGAGGTCTATACAATTTCTGTCGGGAGAGCTATACTTTTTCACGAGGCAAGGAGCATTTTCAGCGAGGCTTAGCGCTGGCATTCGGAAGTCATGAGTGTTTCTTCGCAACATTACAAGTCCAATGATCCTATCGTGTGATTCGCAGTTATGCAAGGGCTTCAGGCGGGTCTATGCCCAGGCCCAAGGTTCTGATGCCCTCTATCCCCAACCCTTCGCCCAGAAGCATACCAACACCAATCCTACCCTCCATTCTGCAACGCATCCAAAATCTTCTCCAAAATCGCCTTATTCTCCTCAAGAACCGCAACCCTAATAGCCGTAACCTCCTGTCGTCCCCGACTCGTACCCTCATACATCGTACTCCTCAAATCCCCTAGATAACTCTCCCAAGACCTCAAAGTCACGAGGTTTCGAAACCTATCAACATCAGTACACGTCACCTTGTACCTGACATCAGTCGTCAATCTCCTCTTTTCTTTCCTCTCCATCCTACGAATCCACTTCTCAAGATCCGGAGCGCGATCTAAAGCACTTGATCGAAGAACAGATTGTTCATCGCGGGATAATGTGCTCAACACGAGTTCGAGGACCATTTCTCTTCCGATGACTTTGGCAGGCTCTTCACCATGGTAAACTTTCTGGGGTAAGGTTTTTAGTTCCGAGGTGGAGAGTTTGTTGAGGAAGGCTACGATGTGAGAGAATTTCCAGTCGTAGACTTGGGCGTAGATTGGTGCAGTTAGGTAGAGTTCTGAGAGAAGTTCGTTTCGGATTTGTTGGTTTGTGCCGAGGAGTCGTGAGGCGCAGACTAGGCGACCGTTATTTCGGGGATGAAGGCAGGCTGGGAAGTCTTCGAGGATTTTTGAGTAGATCAGATTTCGCAACTCTGCTGGAAGGTTGAGCAGATGGCATGGACGTTGGACTTGTGGCTTAGATTCCGGTGCAGAGGAAGGCGTATCTCGCGCTGATTTTGTGCTGCTGAAGCTCTTCGCCGTGGTGTTCTTGACTTCAGATGCGGATGCCTCTGACAGCCTTGCTTTCTTGGTACTTCGAGGAGTGCTCGTCCGAGCTGGTGCATCCGAGATTGGCGCATTTGCCACCGTTTCGCGCTTTCTCTTCGGCGCCTGCTTCTTGTCAGATTTACGTCGATGCGGTTGCGTTCGTCTGTCCATATTACCATGATGAATGCTGTCAGAAGGGTATGCAATGTCGTTTGCGGTTGTTGAGTGTTTGAGTTCAAACGGGGATGACGCCAGTCAATATGAAGCGAGGCTGAGGCTGAGGCTGAGGTGCGCCACATATTCACGTTCACCAGCATGGACATCTGAAGTGATCTAACTGAATAGACTGAACTGATTCTGCTTTCTGATACTGTCTACCAATCTCGCTTCACAAGCACAACCGGTCCTGTATACACCTGCTTGCCCCACAAATGATAGTATGCCAAGGACACTATTATCATGCCTCCGAACATTGCACTATTCCAGTTCATACTTTGCGCTGTGACTGGTCTAGCTAAGGGCCAGAAAGAGAAGAACCAGAGTGGTACCAGGAAAAGTAGAGCTATGATGTTGATCGGCAGTCCGAATTTGCCAAGCGACCAACGCCGAGGTGGTAGGGGAGCACCATATAGCCGTCTCCATATAAGGCAAGCTATTGTGATGAAATAACTGCCAAGAACACTCACTCCACCTAATGAGTTGATAGCATTGAGTGCAGTGGTCGACCCGAGGTTGATGCAAGCAAGCAGTGAGGTGATGACAAACGACACTACCACCGATCGCAGAGGAATGTTCCAGCGAGGTGTGACATGACAGATCCACGCTGAAAATGGCACGCCTTTGTCACGAGCGAAGGACCAAAGCTGCCGTGAGGCTGTGGCGACTTCGCTGATGCAGCAAGAGGTCAAGCATAGTACAACGATCGCGCACATTGTGTTGGCTCCACCAAGACTACGAGTGCCGTTGTAGAAGACCTGGATGAAAGGTTGCCCTGTCGGCGTTTCGAGCAGTGTAGCAGGATCTCCGGCAGTAAAGCAAAGCGTGACGGCCATTAAGAACCCAAGTACGGCATTCGGACCCACAGTCCACATGATTGCCCTTGGCATGCTGTACGAGGCATCAACAATTTCCTCGCTCATATGGACTGAGCAATCATAGCCGATGAGAGCTGTCAGAGGCGTCGTCAAGCCAATCATGGCAGCAATGCCAGTCGTTGGCCAGCCACCATTGTTCGTGAATGTCACGAGAATGCCTGAATGCGCCCTCGGAGCCAAAACCCAGAGAGGGATAAAGACTCCAAAGAAGCCAGCAATGTGTAGAATGAGGATTATGCCTTCCACGAGTGGAAGTCGTACCGCCAGAACAGTGTTGAAGAGGACGGCAAAGGACATGATAGCTATCGAGTGAGGAGATTAGCTCTACAAGCAAGATTCGTTTTGTGTGGCTGGTTGTCGGCAGCCAACTCTTTTGCAGGAAAGAATTCTTACCTATCGTGAGCAATGTTGCATGCCACCGTTCGAAGGCATAGTCAGGATTGTTGAGCGCAATGAGGCCTATCTCGTCAGTCAAGATCCAACGGCATCCACATTCGACTTGCCTTGGATGACTCCGCCAACCATGAACGCCACAGAGGCCAAGAAGACTTGCCAGCCTGTAGCACATAGCCAGCCGGTGGCATATGACAGGGGCTTTTGATACTTGGGAGGAGCGAACTCAGACACCTGATAAGAAATACAACAAGGTCAGAAGATAGGTGTGGTAAGGCTTGACACGGAACTCTTGGTTCCTTACCCAATGGTATTGACCTCCAGCAGTCGGACACCTGAGACTGTCAACCTAAACGCTCGAGTGTTAGGTATGCAGCGCACTCACATCGATACCATTTCTGCCAGACTTGCATAAACAAGAAGCATTCCAATGCTTACAATAATAAAGCCCCAGAACAAGGTGCCATAGCCTCCATCGGCGAGCACGAATGTGAAGACTGGAAGCAATACCTCCCAGCTGCAAATGACTGTGCTTCCGAAGCCCAGCATGGTCACGAAACGGAAGTTCCTCCTCAGCACTTGTTTCTTGCCGAGCGTCATCATGTCCGTTTGATCGGCAGAGGTCCCTCGATATTTGGGTGCCACGGAAGGCGACAAGGCGCTGTGCTTGTCTCCCATCATGATTGCTTCTTCCATGGTGAGTTGCGGCTCGCCGACCACATCGGAGTCCAGCGTTTTCTGCATTGTGAACAGCCTTCAGATCGATCTTGAAAACTCCGGTCAAGGTCCCATAGACAGCGGCAGGAGATAAGCGCGAGCATATGTGAGTCGCTCAACGTGTAGCCATGTGCGCCGCAGCCTTGCAACGGTATACCTTGCCCTGCAGTGTTTGATGCAGTGTCGCCGGCGACGGAGAATACGGTGCCAGAGTAATGACCACGAGGTCGTCAGGTCGCCAGCATCAGCATTCACCATTCACCATTCAGCATCAGCATCAGCATCAGCATCAGCATCAGCATCAGCATCAGCATCAGCATTGCTGCCGATGCGCCGCACGGTGCCGCTTCATCTTCGGTGATAAGCTGGAGGCATCGAGCTGCATGGCTGGCAGCTGCACACTCTCGCTTGTCTCTTTCCATCGCTCCTTCCGCTCGTGTACTTTGATCCGATCGCAGACATTATTGGCTGCATGCCCTGTGTCCCCTCTTCGACCGGCACCCAAGAGAAACTCTAATTTGACCGCGCTGCTGCTGTGGCTGCGTTCGCCCAGGTCCGCCTTGATGTTTCTGCTGGGATGTATCCTGCGTTATCTCTGCTCACGGCAAGCTGATGTTGCGAAACTCGAATCTGGGAGCGAATCATCACCGAACAGCCTTGACAATTGGCATGGACGGAGCCGGATGGGTCGCACGCCGTGACACTTTACGCCGGGCCGAGGCTTGCCCGGGCTCACTCGTCCTGCATTGAGTTCGAAGGTCATCAACATACACTCACGATGCCCAGCAAGAAGCTGCTCAATACGGGATGGCAAGATGGGCAAGCGCTGCCCATTGCATCTGGTTCATCACAACACTGATAAGCTCGACTCGTGCCACAACATGCCGGCACATGGCGTCGTAGCTGGTGCTTGATTCGGCGTGGCACCTAGGATTGGCAAGGTCTAGGGAGTGAAGAGCTGACAATGCCCACGAGCTTGTAGTCAAACCTTCCCGCTGCTGAACAACTACATCTGGCTGCACGAGACTCCGCCGACTCTCTTGCTTGGTCCTGCATCGGCCTAGGGAGCGTGATAGCTCCAACACATCTCTGTACATATTCGACGCGGGAGCCATGTTATGGGTGATTCGGGCGAGCTCACAGTTCCGGCTGGCTACTATCCACCATTCGCTATAATCACAAAAGATGACCACGGCGGCTGGATTATCATCGCGACCGCATTGGGTATTGCCCTTGCTTTGCTATCTATCGCGATCAGATTCCACGTGAAATGGATCTCAAGCCAGCGCGCGGGTGCGGACGATGTCTTGCTAGCTGCTTCAGCGGTTAGTTCGTTCATCGAGTGAACATGAAGAGATATTCTAATCGCAAGACCTTCCAGATGTTCGCGTTCATCCAGGAAAGTGTAATTTTGGCGGCGTGTGCGAGAGGACTGGGTCGATCTGTGAGCTTGCTCAACCAAAGTAGCTTACGATATGTGGAGAAGGTACCTTTCTTGCTGCCAACACACTCTGAATCGGGGGCGTTGCAGGTGCTAATGATAAGCAGTCTTTTTACACAAGCCAACTCTTCGCCATTCTCGCACTTAGCCTCTGCAAATGCTCGATCGCCAGCTTCATCACAAGACTAACACCACAAACCTCGATCAGACGAATACTGCATGTCTATGTAGGAGTCGTGATCCTGTGGACCGTCGCTGCAATCTTCGCCCTAGCACTTCAGTGCGATCTGGGGAGGCCCTGGACATTGGCAACGAACAGATGTAGTGGAGTTTATGCGAGACTGGTGGTCATAGGCATCGTTGATGCTCTTCTCGAGGCATGGCTTTTTGCTTGCGCCGTCTTACTGGTGATGCGCTTGCAGACGAAATTTCGCAAGAAAGCCGTGGTTCTTCTCGCATTTGGACTCCGTCTTCCGATAATTGCCATTATCGCTGCTCGTGTCGACTCCTTTGATCGCCTGGATCTTGGAAACTTTTCCAGAGGGTTGACCATTTACATAATCTGGACGACGTCGCAAATCAACTTCTCGATCATATCAACCACGCTACCGATTCTTCGACCCTTCATCAAGGATCTCACGACTTTCTATGGAGCCCTTCGACCAAGTGAGTACAGCGGCAGCGACTATCGCGTGCGGTCAAACGCGTTTCATCTTTCTGCATTCAGGACGAAAAAGTCTGATGGAAGCTACGGTGCGGATAAGGGCAGTGCTAACTCCCGCAACCAAGGGTCATCCACCAAGACCAAAGATTCTGATGCATTCGACTTCGGACATCCTCGGAGTGCACTTGAAGGGATAACCCGTACTGAGATAGAAGCACGAGAGGCGAGACCGTCCAGGCCAAACACCAGGATATCGGACAATAGCTTGGAGACAGATAGCAGTCAAAGAATGATAATCAGGGTTGAAACAGAGTGGGAGGTCTCTCGAGAAGAGTCCAGCTGAGAGCCATCAGGACAGCAGTGTTAGCAGTGACATGACGATGAAATATTCCCAAAGCATTTTACGAGAACGAGATACCCACCGTCTCTTGATGGGCGTGTGAGAAGTGTCCAATTGACTCCAGTCCGTTCCGTTCCTGCTCGTCGTTATGTTATGCCGTTCTGGTCTTCGACTAGCAGCAATTCATGTTCACATGCATTTTATTTATTGCCTTAGGCATACATTTTTGAACCCTTGACTACTAAATCCTCCACTGCAAGTCTCGACTTCACTTTACGCCCTGCCAACTCCATACGCTTCCATCCACTTGACAAAATCGTCACATCCACACGAGCTTCTGCAACATCATGGCCGGTCCAGCTAGAAAAAAGCAAAAGCGCGAAGAAAAGCACCAAGGCGAATTACCACAGAAAAAATATTACCGCCAACGAGCCCACGCAAACCCATTTTCCGACCATGACTTGACATAGTAAGGCCTCACTCAGTTCCAAAAGAAACCCTCCCCTACAGAACTCGGGAAAAAAAAAGAACCAATACTGATCTTACCACAAAAAAAACAGCCCAGAATCACCCTCCGCAATGGACTGGAGCAAACACTACCCATCTCTCGCCACCACCACCACCACAAAACAAAAAGTCACAATAGCAGACATAGGCTGCGGTTTCGGCGGCCTCCTCTTCTCCCTCTCCCCCCACTTCCCCAACCATCTAATCCTCGGCATGGAACTCCGAACCTCAGTAACAGCATTTGTACAAGAAAAGATCCTCGCCCTCGGAGCACAACAACAAAAAAACATATCGTGCCTGCGCGCCAACGCGATGAAATTCCTCCCCAACTTCTTCGGCAAGGGCCAACTCGAGAAGATGTTTTTCTGTTTCCCCGATCCACATTTCAAAGCTCGCAAGCATAAAGCGAGGATTGTGAGTATGACGTTGAATTCCGAGTATGCGTTTGTTTTGAAACCGGGTGTTGGCAAGGTTTATACGATTACGGATGTAGAGGATTTGCATTTGTGGATGGTGGAACATTTTGCTGCGCATCCGAGTTTCGAGAGGGTTGGGGAGGAGGAGGTGGAGGGTGATGAGTGTGTTGGTATAATGAGGACGGAGACGGAGGAAGGGAAGAAAGTTGAGAGGAATGGTGGGAAGAAGTTTGTTGCGGTGTTTAGGAGGCTTGAGGATCCACCTTTTCACTGCAATACCTGGGTCGTGAAATGAATGAGAGGAAGTTGTTTTCATACTATATTAGAGATTGTATTTGCGTTCAAATCGACGAGAGCGTCTGCGCGCCTCAAATTATAGCCGTCAAAAGATTAGGCAACTTTGGTCTTTTGTCCATGGCTTCCATACTATTATACTACAAGATTCTCGCAAAGTATTCATTAATGATTCGTATCCGTCTCTTCAGCCGTGGATGCGCTGCCATCTCCACACATTACGCAAGGCTATCATCTCGACGCCCAAATGTCATTTTTAAATCTCCAATCCCCTCGTACTCCTTATCGCTAATGATGGTTATCGTGGAAATAAATGCGTCGCGAGAACCATTGACGCCATTATACAGCTGTGTGCTATGCGTGGTGAACAAAATAAGGTAAAAGAACGCTCATGAGCTCAATGCAGCACTTTCTGGGCTGCTGGATGCGGTGCTGGACGCCTTGGCTTCTTTCTTGATCTTTTCTTTCTCGAAATGTTCAGGTGTGTGATTAGCAAACGTGAAGGTTTTCGGTAATGAATCCCCAGGCGTTCTCCGTGGCGTTGCAGCTCGCTTGATGTCCGAAGGTGGACTATATTCATGCACAAGCAATTCCGATGTAGGCTGCGGTGGCATCTGTGACGTAACATGCATGGGAGGCGATGCACCAGAGTGGGCCATGAAGCCATACTGGGCAGGGTGCACCATCTGTTGTTGTTGCGCAGGCATCTGCTGCATAAACTGCATCTGCTGCATTTGTGGAGGATACGCCATAGTCAGCTCTCCTTGTGCATTGACTATGGGCACCCCATTCGTGAATTGCATGGGCAGACCACTGTGCATCTCCGGTGGAAGCATTGCCATGTTAGGTCCCGGCGCATACGCAGGTGGCCATTGGAATTGTTGCAAATCCACGAAGTGCTGAGCCGGTGGCTGGACATATGCTTGTTGCGGCGGCGGCTGCTGAGCATGCATGGGGTGCGGTTGCGCTACTGGCAGAAAAGCGTTTGCGGGAAAGCTTGTCTGAACAGCTGGAGCAGATTGCGGAGGTGTATTCTCCGTAATCACCGTGCTGCCAACCCGGCCTTGCGCCGTCATTTGCTGTTGCTGTTGCTGAGACATGGGCGTGTGAGGGGGCGACGAAGCGGACTGTCCAGAGCTTTCAACACCACTTTCCGCGTCCGACTCGCTGATGCTCGCATGCCGGCCGAACTGTCCAGGTTGGTCTTGCCATGGTGGCCACCGTGGCCTCGGCTGCTCTTGGCGTGGCACATCACTAGGTGACATGGGCGTGGGCGGCGCAAGATTTCCTGAAGATGTCGAGCTGTGGCGTGTTGTCGCATTTACGTTAGGAGAATTGAGGGCCGATTCGGTAAAGGTTCGGGCCATGGGCGAACGCTGGGCAGAGCCAGGTATTGGCTTCTGCACTCGTCCTTGCGCTACACCATTATGAATTACATTAGAAGATCGGATGCGTCGCAGCTGTCCAGGAGCGACTAGATGTTGAGAAAGCTGGGGCTGGCCAGGTGATCCGGGCTGGGCAGCACCACTATAAGATTGGCTTCGCATTGCGGCAGGACCAAGATTAGCAGGCCGTGGCCTTTGACGACGTGCAGCGATACTTGCACCATTAGCCTGGGGCGGTGCTGGCGTCTTAAAGGTCGAGTTCCGCTGCGGTTGTGGCGTTTGAATAGCAAATCCGCTCATCTGCTCAGCAAGCATTGTCCCACTGTGCGACTCTCTGCGAATAAATGCCTCATCGGCGGGGAAAGCTAGCGGTTGCTCATGCTGGTACTGCTGCTGATGCGCTTGTTGCTGCTGCTGTTGCTGCTGGGCTCGTTGTTGAGCCTCGGTGAACTGTCGCTGCAAATCGCTTGGGTCCACTGGCACAGACTGTCCGGGCTGCCACTGCGAAGACGATGCTGTTGGCGCAGGCTGCTGAAGACTGGCTGTCACAAACGGAAAGGGTTGGTCCTGTGTGTAGGGCGCGGAAACGGAAGAACTGCGGCTGTCACCCCAATCAGAGGATGTGGTGGACAGAGCTGCATGGTCTTGCATGGCAGTCGATGATGGAAACATGGATTGCTCAGATATAGTCGAAGGGATACTTGAGTCGTTGCTGGAGAGCGGTGCACCACTGGGAGCTGGGAATGCGAATGCGTGCTGCTGCTGCTTGAGGTCGTGTGGGTGCGAGTTTCCGAAAACCTGATTCATCAATTCTGCGTCGCCGGAGAAATCATGCTGCATCGCTTCAAAGTGTCCGGAGGAGTGGGCTTGCTGAGCCATGACGTCGAATTGAGCCTGTGTGAGCGTTCGGCGATTCATGTCCTGAGGACTGTCAAACATGTCATTCGGTTGTTGCGGTTGCAGCATGGCATGGTTGTGCTGATGGCTCGCAGGTACATTCGAGTGGAATGACGAGGCATGATTGTTGTGCTGGCCTTGGAAGTGCGAGGGCTGTGCCGTAGTGATGCCATTAGGCATTTGGTCGTCCGGCATCATGGCATAGTAGTCAGACGAGACGAAGGAGGGGGAGGTGTCGGAGTCGGAGGTGAAGTTGAGCGCGGGTGGATTCTGCTGGGCGAAGAGATTGTAGGCGCCCTGTTGTTTCTTTGCATCTTGCTTGGATTTCGCGCGACGGTTCTGGAACCAATTCTGTGTAGAGTTTCAGCAGGCATGATTGCAATGCGCCAGAAGGAGCGCTCCATTGGCTCCGACGATTGGCAGAGGTGGCAGGTGGCAGGTGGCAGGCCGGCGCATGGACTTACGTTGACCTTGTCGAGCGATACATTGAGATTCTCCGCGAAGCCCTTTTTGACTTGTGTGCTCGGCTTGTTCTGCCTCTGAAACTCCGTCTCCAAGATGTCGTGTTGCTCTTTGGTCAGGCGCGGCTTGATATCAGTCATGACCTGCGGGTAGAAAGGCGGGTTGGGCAGGTTCTGCAGAGACGATGCGGACGGGACAGCGTAGTGGTGGTGCTGGTGCTGGTGCTGGTGGTGGTGCTGCTGCTGCTTCGGAGCGCTTCCATCGAGGAATGTCTGGGTTTCGGCGGGCGTGTCGTGGTAAGCAGAGGAAGGAGCGACGAAGGCCATTCCCGCCGCCAAGCTCAGTGCGTAACTCTCCGCTCCTCCCACTCCTCGCACAAAGCGCCAGCAGGAGGCGCGCCGACAGGCACTGAAGCAAGATGCGTGCTGTGCTGTGCTGTGCTGCGCGCAACCAGCCTTGCCAGGCGAGAATGCCGCGAGATCAACGCAGCGCAGGCCTCACCCTAGAACTAACTAGTGTCGAGCGCGGCCCCAGCAGTTCCGTCGCGCTGCCAAGTGAGTGTCTCCGCACCACACGATAAGCAGCGCAGCGGGCGCGGCGCGCAAAGGCAGCATACAAACGAACGACGCTTCCGGCAGCCGAGCGGACAGACACAGAGCAAGCGAGTGTGGACGGCGACGACCGTGAGGTGGTATGGTAGGAGAGAATAGAGGAGGAACGAGAGAATAGAGTAGAGCGGATCCAGGACACACCACGAGAACAGCGCAGCCGGCACATGTTAGTTCTAAGGGGTACAGCTGGTTATCGCGCCGGGCAGAGACTCGAGACTCGAGAGACAGACCCAGACACCCGTGGCACCTCAAAGGCTCACCCACTCCTCTCCAGACCCAAAAATAACTCTGCTCCTTCGTGTCTGCCCTGCCCAGCCCGCTGAGACGCCCAGCGCGCGCTTGACAACTGCCCAGGCTTGTCTTCTGTTGCTGCCTGTATGGGCAACATAGCGAGCGCCTGGTGTGCTACAGCTTACACTGTCACGCACCACGTCTTCACGAATCACGCTGTCCAGCATGCCCAGCTGCCAGCCGCTACGATCGTTGAAAGAGCCGCCGCCCCATGCAAAGGAGAAAGCAACTACACGTCAATCTCGAGTCCGCTAATCCGCAGTCTGCACATAGCACGTCGGGTACGATGGTACATACAGTATATCCGGGTATTGACTCCATAAGGCGCCAACGTCTCCTATAAGATACTGTAGTCTGTGTATAACTCCGAGACAAGCGAGGTGATGTATGCATAATGCATGTAGTAGCCCGAAGCTGGCCTGCTGCATACAAGGGCGCGTGGCGTTTCAAGCCTTGCGTCGGACAACAGAGAGCAAAGCAGGCACAGGAATTTCCACTCGCCGCTCTTTCGATTCCGCGTTAATAATGCCAATCACTTTGGACTTATAGTCTTTGGAGAGAGGGCGTCGCTCAGGCTAGTCAGCGCCCAAGCAGTCAGAGCCGACACCTTCCTTCAACCATATCATCAAGATTCAGAGCTTCCGCGAAACTTCGCGCCCCCTCAAGCATCGTACGCTGTACCTTGCATGCAATTCTCTTGTGCCACCGTGAACATAGCAACTGCGAGTACCCGTCGCCTTGGAGACGGATGATGAAGAGTAGTACCCGGCGAAAACAAGACTTCGCGTGCATCGCACGTTGAACCTGTTCCCAGCATTCTGTTTACTCCTTGACTAGACAACACCCAAGCAAGCATGTGCATGACGGCAACGTGCATCGACTTGTTTCAGGCTTTCAGCGTATAGAAACGGGCTGCGCTGGCACCGCCCGCACCTCGACATCCTGGATGGCACCTTGCAAACAGTGCTTTAGCCTCAAGCATCGAGCGTAGAGCATTATATTGCTAAAACAGCATGTCTTCAAAGAGTGGTTAAGATCTAGGCACTTGTTGAATGCCGCACTTCCCTCTTCGTGCCGAGCCAAGATAGGTACTTTACAGTCTGCCTTGTGGTGGAGGCTAGTTCACACGCAAATGACGACGCACATCCTCTTTCCAATAATATGCTTAAAAATAATGATGGCACATCACACGAACGATCCTGACCTCAGCGAACAAACGAGTGGAAACCCTCCTCTGGCCCCCAGACCAGCGCTACCTCACTTCTAGCTTCAGGCTCACTTGGCATGAGATTTGTCCAGTCGATAGCACCGTGCTTGCAGAATATGAGGTGCTCATCTGTGTGAATGGAGAAAAGAGCACTTTTTAAAGGTTCAGGGTGTGGAGGAAACCGCATCTCGCATCTCGCGCCTCGTGCTCCAGTCTTGGCCATCCCATTGGCTGCAACCGAGCATGCAGCTACCAGATCAAGGTCCTCTTCACATCATGCCGACCTCGACCATCTAAACTCATCAAGTCTCGCTCGCAAGTCCAAAAACACGGAGAAGCGCCAAGAAGCTTGACGTTGCTGAGCTCTATCGAAGCACGCTGAGCTTGCAAGCCAGCAGCATTGGAGATGCATGATCACTCGTATGTGGTCAATGATCAGATGTGAATCGCGTAAGTCGTGCTGAACTAGAGCAGCAATATTCGACGCTCCGAGACAGCGGAGCAGAGGCAATACGAGCAAGAGGTCCATGAGAAACAGGATTTCTCGTCGACGCCTGGAGACATTGATTCGGAGATGGACGAGAAGATGCACATCTCGAACGATGCGACCAAGAGGGAAGGCCCAATGGAACGGTTTTATCACAACGTCGTCAAGCCTGCTTTTCCCGAAGCCATTGCGGATATCAAAATTATGTGTGTTCCGCAGGTCATCAGGAGATAGTCTCTCGGCTCGAATATGTACTAACCTCACCATGCCATCGTTAGGGGAGGAATGACTGCATTGGAGACGCGTGTCAAGCATGACATCCAGAACCCCAAGCTTTTTCCCGAGATCGAAAGAATCGCTCACGTGAGAAGAGGCATTGACTTGTGTCCCGAAGAATTGGCATTCCTAGCCAAACGGAAGGCACGTTGCAGAGACGCCTTTGCCAAGTACATCGGTGTTGATCCCGTCGACGTGAATGCAGAAGACGTTCCTACCGTCTCGTTTGGAGGAAGCGGCGGTGGTTTTAGAGCTATGGTGAGTTCCGAAACACCCGTTCCTTTCGTCTGAAGGAAGGCTGAATGTATCAAGATTGGGACATTGGGTTACTGCGAAGAGATGAAGCAAACCGGCCTTTGGGATTGCCTTACGTACGTTGCTGGCGTCTCCGGATCTTGTTGGTCGTTAGCTGCATACTACACCTTCGGCAGGGGCAGCATGCAGGCAGTTCTCGACCACTGCAAGAAGCGATTTTCGCCCTATCATCCACTATCGGGTGACGCGATACGCACATTGTTGAGCGTTCCTGGAGGTGCCAAAATAACGCTCGGTCCGCTGATTCAGAAGAGCAAAAGCGGTCTCCAGACAGTTGCAATGGACCTATACTCCGTGTTCGCCACAGGATGGATCTTTTTCCAAGATGACCCTGCAAGTCATCCCGGGGGTCATGCCAATCGAGAGGTCGCAGGAATGCAGAAGTCATGGTATAGGTGGTCGACAGCTCGTCAGTACACGGATGAGGGCACAGATCCGCTCCCTATCATCACTGCCATTCGTCATGAGCGGCCATGGAGGGACTGGGAAGACAAAGAGCATCCTTTCAAAGATGCGGATCATTCGAGTGGCGACCACACAGACGCGACGGAGGCGTGGTTCCAGGTGAGATATGACGGTCGTGTTGATGATCGGTGGTTGATCGGTTTCCGTAGTGGTTCGAAATGACTCCATACGAAGTCGGTAGGCTATGGTCGTCTGACTATCCCACAGGCCAAACACTGACATGCCCCAGGCTGCGACGAGATTGAGGCCTGGGTACCGACATGGGGATTCGGACGGCCATTCGAACAAGGCAAGAGCACAATGCAGCTACCAGAGCAGTCTCTCGCACTCCTACTTGGACTAGCTACGAGTGCCCCAGCAGGGCCTCTCACCTCGTACATATCAACCATCAGCCGAAACCTGCCAGGAGGCTTCCTAGGCAACACAGTGCATAAGATGGCACACGCAGTCACCGAATTCTGGGGCAAGGATGGCACTGAGGAGTTTCGGAACCACCATCCTCTCCATGCGTGCAACGAGCATAATTTCAGTAGGGGTTTTTTTTCGTCTGGAATCAGGAGATCGAAAGCTGATCTTGCAAACAGTGTATCATTATTCACACGTGGAACCTGCTCAAGGTAGACCGCCAGGACTCGAGAATTCGCCACGAATACATTTGATCGATAGTGGCATGGACAATAACTGTCCCACATACGTTCTCCTCCACCCAAAACGAGATGCTGATGTGATCATCAATATGGACGCTTCTAGTGATGTCCAGAAGGACACTTTTCAAGAGAGAGTCGATCAGATTGGAAGCCGAAGAGGATTGAAGTTTACGAAGCGACACGACATCAAACCTGGCAATGACGAGAAGGATCCAAACCGCTTTAATGGCTTGTACGCCCAGATCTATGACGGCAAGCCCGCGCCAAGACCAGACACTGTGGTTGATAGTTATGGTCGCACCGTCGTGAATCCGTGAGTCGAAAGCGAGATCTTGTAGCATTCATCCTGATACTGACTGTGGCTCTCCAGTCCTGCACCACTTTTCACCAAAGAATGCACAATGATATACATGCCTTTGTTACCGAACGAGAAAGCTGTGCCTGGCTTCGACCCATCTACTGCCAAGTTCAGCGGATCGTATAATCTTGTCTGGACAGCTGACCAAGTGGAGACACTGGTCAAGGTCTGCAAAGCCAACTTCGACGAGGCTCAGGGGACGATTAAAGAAGCCTTGCATGAGGCGTGGCAACGAAAGAAGGCTGCGAGGGACGAACAGCATTGTGAATTTTAATGCTGCTGCATTGTCCCGTGTAGAGAGAGAAAGAGAGATAGATCTACCTTTCTACCTCTCTCTAAACATCTAACGAAGCCACGCAAAAGCCTCCTCGCCATGCTACGGAAAAATTCCCAGACCCCCTCTATCTCTTATATACTACCTACCTATTCAAACAACCAAAGCATCCCTAATCTCGATCGTCACACCCCCATTCTTCCCATCAATTTTTTTTCCAACCCTCACACCCAATCCGCCCCCGCCCCCTTCAACTCCTCCTCAACCGCATGATAAAAGTTTCGGAATCTTCCCTTTCAGCTTCACACACACATATTTCCTAATGAATTCGCTCTCTCCGGGAGGGCCCAAGATAGCGAGAGACATACGACCATGAGAAGGTTTTTTTTTTCAGAACCGGAAAAAATTTCCCATTTTCCTGACCGATTTGTGTCCAGTGATTTTATGATTGCGTTTCTGCACAAGAGTCGATAATGGTTCCGTCCATGTCGAAGAGTAAAGCGGAGAAGGAGAAGGAGAAGGAGAAGGAGAAGGAGAAGGAGAAGGAGAACAAGGTAGATTCGTAGTGAGGATGGATTT